>BQNB010021692.1:678-38286 GCA_026074375.1 Tanacetum coccineum | reverse complement strand
TAATTGCCGATGGACCAAATACGTCCATATGTAATCATTCTAAACATCTTTTAGTGGAAACCATATTTTTAAGTTTATGACTTGCATGAGCTTGCTTCCTAACTTTGCAAGCATCACAAAAATGTTTATCATATTTTAGCTTAGGTAAGTTTCTAACTAATTCTTTAGATGACAATGATTGAATTAAACGCATATTTGTGTGACCAAATCTTCTATGCCATAAGGTAGAATTATCCACTACCGTGGCGAGACATAATTTGTCTTAAGACTTATTTCCTAATTTCATTACGTATGATTTTACCATCTTTAATTATTTCACTATCTTCTTCCGTGAATAAGACTTGACACTTATAGTCATAAATTTGACCGACACTAAGTAAGTTAAATGCTAAGTTATCTACGTGTTCTACATTAGATGTAATAAGAGAGTCATTAGAGATCGTACATTTGCCTATGATCTTTCCTTTTAAGTTACTTCTAAAAACAACGTTACTGCCGTCGTATAGACTTTTGTTACTGGTCATATGTTTAGAACAACCACTATCTTTGATCCATTCATCCGGTTCCAAGCATGTTCTCAAGCATACCTATTTCAACAAAAACAAATTCAAGCGTTTGGTCCCTAATATCTCATGGGTTCGAAAATGTTAGTGTTGTACATTTCTTGCATTTGTTGCAATTGATTAGGATATTGAAATGGGATTCAATTTCCCATATGTACAAAGCCTTGACTTTGTTGGTTGTTCCAATTCATAGGATAGAAGTTTTAATGAATTAGTTCTCTAAAGTTTCTTCTAGGTTGAGGTGTGTTGTATCTTGTTTGAGAAGAGATATTTCTCCTAGGCGAAGGTGTTTTCGATCTAGACTCGGTTTTGACATAACCTATACCGCTTTTAGGTGATGGTTTTAAAGACGGATTCTTTGACTCATCGATTCTATTATGTATTAGTTTCTTCCTAGTAATAACAAAATCCGATTTAGAATACATAGGTGGACTAAAAACATGTTCTATCAATATTTCACCATTGGTGTGACTCATGGATCCAGGCAAGGTGGATCTGTGCACCTTTATATTAACAGTTCATGAATCATTGGCTTTGTGGGTTCACGTACTTAGGCAAACACCATAATTATGTTAAAATGTCACTTGCGTCCAATTTGTAAAATAAAGCATGTTTCCTCACCCAAAACTTGTGTAAATAATAACTGTAAAACATGGGGCTATGAACTCACATTGATCATTGATCAAGATCATAATAAACGAATAAATCACATCGAAGCGGAGGCAGCGATCTTCGTCCACGACCGATAATTATGTCGCTGGATACAATATGAGAAAGTACTTATCAACGAGTGTACATCGTTACAACGAAAACTTTTATATATATTTATATGTTTACATAACCAAATATATATGTGATGAGTAATCCACTTTGCGCGTCCTAACCTTAAACACTGAGTATATTTTTATTGTTTACATTTTCCATTTGTTCTACTCGGAGCTAATCTATAAACTATCTCCCAGTAGTAACCATTATTATACTACCGTACTAATGACAAATTTCTCTACCAGGATGGTAACGAATATTACTACCAGTAGTAATGACTATAACTACCAGGAGTAACTATGAATACATAATTCCTAACACACGTTAATTAAAATCTTTCTAGTTTCTTTAAGTTCCCTTTTTAGTAAGTCTCGACTGAATTTTAGGGTGCATAATAATATTTATTCACCTCGTACGAACCTTTCGACGCTTAATTAGTCATTAATCTTCATAATGATTATCACAATTCTCGACTATTACGAAATAGGTTTCCGTTTTTATACTTTCCATATTGAGTAGAATTCGACCATGACGGTCACAAAAATGAGTACTCTTTATGATAGTAGAGTATCGATTTTATTTTTTTATTAATCGAATCACCTTTCAACAACACTTGTCATGTGAAGTTTATTAAGTCTTCGTTGACATTTTACGTTGACTTTTTATAAAACATATATTTATTTTCGATGTCTGACCCGACTATAACGAACCCACTAATCTCCTTTTTTCATGACTCGGGGTTTATATAGTGAATTTATGCGAAACGGATATTTCCCGAAAACTTCTTAGTTTTAGTCCGGACCTGAAACCCACTTAAAATGTCCAAAAATGCCCCTACCAGTTTCTTGCCGAAAATGTATTACCAAAATGCATACCTGCGTTTGCGTTTCTTTGTCCCGTTATTAGGCGTCTTTAACTCTGAAAACCTCTTGGAAGGTTAAAACGTTATTTTGAAACAAACTTTCAGTTTTGTCGAGGACCCGGAAACTCGACTGAAATGGGGCGAAAACGCATCGCATCAAGTCTGACTGCAAGGGTATGATTTTCAATAAAGCAGATTTTGCCCCGCCTTAAGACCCGTTATCACTCCCTTTTAGACTTAAAGAACCTCACAGAAAAGTAAAACGACCTTCCGAACGACTTCCATGTTTCGGCCGAAGGCCGAAACGGACTCAAAAGTGCCCGAATCGAGCTTTTAAAATCCGGACAGCAAGCGCCCTTTTATACTAGTGCAGAAATTTAGTGTTTCGAATATATCTCGTTTTCGCCATAACTTTTTCGTTCTTAGGAGATACGAGCCGATCCTTATATGGAAACGATCGTCTAAGCAAGCTCTACCATATTTCCAAGCCTAAAAATCAGATTTTACGACAATCGCCGATCCTCGATTTGGGCATGCCAAACTTTCTGCTCACAGTGAACTTATTACAAACCACGCCAAAATCCGTTTTTGACCAACAAGCTCATCAAAATTACATCTAACATGACATACAATTTATACTTAGCCCACTAAATCATTTTATATCACCATGCACTAGACGCTGCAAGTTTCAACGATTCATCACATATCATACACATTTACCATTTATCAATCAATATTGAAATAATTGAAATAGATATAAAAAATGTGCTCACTATGCTTATATGGTGCAAAGTCGGAAGAACACAAGGCACTCGTCTGTCTTCTTGCTTCTTAGTCGTGGCTCACCTCACCCGAACCATAAATCAAAGCCAAACTCGAAACCATCCCAAATTAACTTTCAATAATCAACAAAAACCTTTGTGCTCTTGTACCTCTATCGAAAATCCCAAGATTACTTGAAGACATACTCGTCAGCTGGGATGGTGATCAGCTGGCATGTAGAAGGAATACGCTGAAATTCTAAGGAGAGTCAGAGGTGGCAATACTCTGACTATCTTGTTACCCTTTGAAGAAGAACAAGTCGAGCTTAAAGATTGTTCTCTGATGAAGGCGAGAAACTTAACAAGTATTTATGGCGGGATAAACATTGGTTTAAGTTAAAGCATGTTCCAAGTACGAAGTTGGTAAAAGTAGTAAACAGTTGGCAGAACTGTTCACTAAAGTATGGGCGGGTAGTTTCCAAGAATGGACATGCATTAAATACCGCGTACCTCGTTCACTAGATTCTTAACACGTTGCAACTACCCCTACTAAGGATGCAACCTCGTATTAGTATAAATAGAGAATGTTGTAAGGAGTAAATGTCATCGCTTTTATTATTGTTGTTATTATAGGCATTTACTCCTTTGTTGAACTTACACAGTAGACCTTTGATCCTATCAGCTGGCTATATAAGTTCGCTTGTAAACTAGATACTCTATCTAGTTTACTCGTTCAGAGGGTAAGCATACATTGTCATTCAACTTGTGTGATCCATAGCACATTGTAATACTTTGATTCTTAATCAATAAAGCATTACACGATTGAAAAGTTATTACTTGTGTTATTTACATTAGATAAGTGTTATATTCCTTATAGACGTGTTAATTGAGACTTTCAATTATGTTATAAACATGTATGTTGTATGCGTCTTGTTGATTTCAGCTATTACTACGCCACAAAGGTGGGTGGCTTTGGTTTCATAGCGTCACTGCAAGATGGCAGGGTAGTTCTGCTTTTTAAAAAATAGAAATATACAAAGCCGTAAAAACTAAGTATTGTGCTTTTGTTTGTCTCCTAACCTAATAATGTGTATACTTTAGGCCATTTTGAGTTTCACTTCAATCACGTTTTGAACATACACCACACGTTTTACTTGGTTACTCTACACATAATAAGTGTTGCTGAAATCATAAGGGGGCTTTAAGCCTTTGAGATTAGTAATAGATTTGTAATTTGTTCATGTGTAGTGCATTGGAAAGTCTGAATTTTGTCACTTATGTCTGTATATGAATGTGTTCAAAATTTCCTTTTCATTCTTGTAAAAATGTCGTTACACCAGATCATTGGAACAATAATTTCCTAAGTATGTACTTGTTGGCACGTTTGATGTGTTATTACGATAAATTTTTCGTACATATTGTTTTGTATATCTTAAACTCTTATATATCTACTATTGTCGTCTTAACTCTTCAGGAGAAACCAAGAGGAAATGTGAGAGTGCTTATGGTGGAGGGATCATGAATACAGCCGACACAGGTAAAGTGTTCCAATATTATTATTGTGCATTTAAGGATCCCTTTGAGTTAAAACACAAGATACAGGGAAGAGTCTTTTGCTCTTGCAAAGAAGAGTTTATCTTTTTTTGTCGAAGGTTATAATCGGAATAATTTCTTTTAATGGTAATTCAAGAATCAAATATTAATGTATGCATTTTTTTTCTTATCTTGTTCTCTTGAATGCTTTCAAAAATTTTCTGCACATATATAAATAGTCTTAAAACCATATTTGTGAGAAGCTGTCAAGTGACGTGCTTCCAGAAACATCAGATTTCTCAACTATTTCTATAGTTTTACACTGGTCGAGTTAAACATTCAGTTCACGTATCTATTTCCAGTGTGTAATGACCAAAACTATTTCTAGAAATACATATGATAATGAGAAAAAGGCGCATTTCCAATAAGAGGAGTACTATATATGTTGTTAAAGCATGCTTTACGTGTTAAATTATGTTGTAGTATATGTAGCAGAATTAGATGCCATGGCTACTAAAATTCATTTACACGTTCTTTTTTTTTTTGCAAAATACAAAACATTTTTGCATGATGCAAAGCGACAACTCAGGGGAGATGCATGATAAATGAGTTGCTAATGTAGATGATGAAGTTATACTCTTTCGCGCTTAGTCATAGACCACTGGAGACATGCCAAACACATTAAATTACATGTAAGTTATTCTCCCCAATGCTGTAAGTTGTTTTGTTGATCTATGTTACGGGGAATTACGTTTGCCAAACGACCTTTTTTTTTAAACTGCATTGTACCTCCAAGAAAATACATATACCAACTATTTTTACATGGTTTACCTAAAACAAATTTCTTTTATACGCGTTCGGCAAAACAGATAATATACTCCACAACCCACTTCCAAACACCCTCTAAACAATGACGACTAATAGTTATCAGGTGCAACATTGAACATATATAAGACTTATAACACAAAACATTTAGATAAGTTGCATTTTAATTTAACATTAGAGAGGAAAAATTGATGTGGTTCACGTGCACTTGGAAACCCTCACTGCTAAACTAAAATGACCCATTAAACCATGTTACGATGCATAAACATTAGTGCTAGTAGAAAACAAAAACATAAGTAACCAAATAAG
The DNA here is from genome assembly GCA_026074375.1 of Tanacetum coccineum. NCBI lineage: Eukaryota > Viridiplantae > Streptophyta > Magnoliopsida > Asterales > Asteraceae > Tanacetum > Tanacetum coccineum. The sequence goes on along the minus strand of BQNB010021692.1, from coordinate 32,668 downwards.
CTAGGTGGGGGATATTACTTAGCAGCAAAGCATATGTAGATTCAACAATGCTACGTTCAGTGATTAAGTATGACTATCATTGTGGTCTACTTTTGATGCGGACTTAACCGTCAAAACCATGTTTCGTCACACTTTTTAGTTAAATCTAATCACCTATTTTACCTAGAGGACGACTTAGATCAGTTGCTCATCATTTGTGTGGGTTGGGCAAGTGTTCGAAATGGAGCCGGTTTATATAGGCCCTTTTTCAGTAATGGTTGAAGATGTCGGATTTGGTTGAGCCACTAAAACTATTTTGACCTTTTTCCTACAGTACACAATATAATTACAATAATAATCTACATCTTCAAATGACATGATTTTACTTATTTCAAATTGTTGTCTAACAGGTGTTATTGGGCTTCAGTCTTCTGCATAAAGCTAGCAAGCAGGCTCTTTAATACTTTTATACAACACTTCTGGATTCGTTGTACAACATACATAAAAAAGCTCTAAACAAAATGCGCCACAGTGACTATATATGGCTATTTAGATTTCCTACCATGCTTGGTGCAACCCTCTTGCCGCCATGCTGCTGTCAAAGGCCCGACTTGGAAATGTACCAGAAGTGAAGATCACAAACAGAGGAAATACATATTTTCTCAGTTTTAGACCTGAGGTATGTGTGGAAACTAGAAGGGGGGTTGGATAGTTTTTACCGTTTTAAAATTAAAACTTAGATTGTCGACTTATGTGAATTCAAGAGATATACATAAGTGTATATGATAGCAATGCAATAAATAAATAAACTAACAACAAAATATAAGCAAGTAAAGATAAGAAAGATTAAACCAATGACACAATGATTTATAGTGGTTCAGCTACGAAGCACTTCTTCGCCCTACTCCACTCCCCAAGTACCCAACTTGAGAGTTATCTTCACTATTTCAACAAGCTCCCTTTAGGCGGAGAAAACCGTACACGTCGTTTATACTTTTTTCGGTACTAAGCTAAATAGCAAGTTCTACTTCGAGATAGAACTAATCTAACACACTATGTATTTTGAGGCCTAAATACTAACCTATGATACACACAACACACAACATAAGATATACAAGATGAATGATTATCACAAACGTGATGACACAACTAAACTAATAACACTTGAAGCTTGACGTCTTCTTGAGTGTTCTTCATTAAAGAGTGGAATAATTTGATCACTTGTAATAGATTATATAACAAGTATAATGATCAAAGAATATGCAAAAGATAAAATATGTATAAGAAAAATATTTGTCAAGAGTTGTTTGAAATGAAGGAGTGAGGTTGGTATTTATAGGCAACCATTTGAATTTCGAATCCTGTCCCAGGGGAACAAGACGTGCGACCCACGGATCCACCATCCCTTAGATCCGTGCAGTGCATTTGGTGGATCCAAGGGAGGAGCTGGGACAAAAATTATCATTTAGTGATTAACCCAAAATCTATACAAAATATTATTTTGTACTTATTAAAACTAGTTTAATAGATTCTTCTAGAAGAAAATGTTTCTTAACATGAATAAGGAAAAAATTTCTAGATTTGGAAAGATTTGGAAAAAGATTTGGAAAGATTGTTTCCACTTATGGTTAATCCTATTTTGTCTTACGTGATTAATATAACTAGCTTTTAATTAATCATGTGTTAGGTTAAATCATTTGATTAGAACAGATTTATGCAATGATATTTTTTTCTTTTGATCATTAAATATGTTTAATAATGCCATATTTCATTACCTTAAGTGATTTAGTCATCGTCAAGTACTTTCGACTTATATACTTGTTTACGTAAACTTTTACAGAGTTTGACATTATATTTTTTTTTTTTTTTGGTTTTAAAAATTTTAAATCAAAAAACATGAAGATCATTAAATATAAATATCGTTTTTGCGCGAATATTTGTATTAACAATCTCCCCCTTTTTGATGATGACAAAATATAAACTCATGCTTTATTTAAAAGTTACTAAATAAGTATTTAGTAGATGAGTTTACATATCTTCTCCTTTTTTTGTCGAAGCAAAAAGTGTTGTAGGGGTCTTCCTTCCATGTCTTGATTTGATGAATGCTAAGTGACTTGATTACGAATGCAAAGTAAAAAAATAAAGACTAATTTGCAAGTGCTCCCCCTTGGTGGATGCTCCCTCTCGCTTGGGGCACCAAGGAATATGCCTATGGATGCGTTGCTACAAAACAAAGTTAGTAGACAAGCAAATATATATGTATGACAACCACAAATGCACACATATACATAATGAATATCCATCATCAACACAACAAAAGAAAATAATTCTTAATCCATTATAAGGGATTTAAACATAAAACATGGCAATAAAGTCATTACATGATAGGCTTAACAAAAAAATTAAAAATCCAAAATCTTAGGATTTATCATTTTCCCATATAATCCGAGGGGTGTGTGTTATCGGATAGGTGAATTTAGTACGAAAGGTATGGTGGTTTTAAAGATCCAAGATGATGTTGGATGTAGGAGCAAATAAAATAAACACCCTCTTGTAGGCTTTGAAGTTGATTTACTTTATTGGTACAACATCTACATATGTGTAGATGAGGGTTGAGATTGGTGATTGGGATTAAATGATCAAACTTGTTTCGAAGAGAGGGTGTTTTGTTTTGTGAGGTGTGTTCTTAAATGTATTCGAACATGAGATGCATTTCATGTAATTGTAATCCAATTTCACATTGAGAGTTACTACAACATTGACATGTCATGAGGTGAAAATGAGCTTGTCTTGATTCTAAGACTTCAGGTGGAAGGATATGTGGATCAACTTGATTTGATTTGAGTTTTAAGAGATGCACTTGGATGATTTTCCTTTTGATTGTGGGTGTGGAATCATTTGAGGAGGTAGACATTTGAATGTTGAGTATTAAGGTAGTGAGAATGTCTTATAAAGGACATTAGGTGTATGTTTTGGCATGAACGTTTTTCGATTATATGGAGAACATGTTATATCCTAAGGTTTAAGATCCCACATAGTATCATATAGCATGGTTATAAGATAAAGTAGAAAAAGTTAAAAATCAATAAAATTTGAATTTTGGCGCCTGGCCTGGTGAGCCACGGATCCACCAAAATAACAAACGGATCTACCATATGGTGGATCCGTAGGTCGCAAATTTTCATAAAAACGACCAGAACATGCATTTATGCCCCCCCCCAAAAAAAAACATGAAACAAATAATCATGTAAGCATCATTATCATCTACCAATTAACATCAACGTGATATGATGTTCATAAAGCATAACGTAGTTTCAACGTTTAATTCATGCATGCATAACACTTAATAGCATGCATTTTGGTTCAAGATGGCATAGTTTAACACAAAAGATGTTACAACTAATTAATAGCATAATGTTATCCTAAAGCAGTAGTTCAAGATCCCTAGAGAATGAGTTATGCTAAATTTAAAATTGATCCACAGATGACCAATATCCTAGCAAAGGGGATGTTTGGTTTGAGCTTTTAACCAACGATGGAGAGTAAGGCATGTCAATCTTAAGTTCTTCATGCTTACTCCTCTTTCTCTCATTCTTTCTATTGATAGAGCTCATCATTTGATAGTGCAAGACGAATTATAGAGAACGATAGGGATGAAAGATTTTAGGATGTTTGGTAAGAATGAATCGGTACAACCGAGTAATTAGTAAGCCATATGGTAGAGGAAAATCGACTCTATCTTTGACACTCTTAATTTTATGAGCAATGAAGTAGGCAAGGTTAAAGTTTTGAGAGTTTTTGAGATGATAGAGCATGATGGCAGAGCATGCATGAATGGAGCTTTTGTGTGTGTCAACACAAATGACATTTTCACGAATGATGAGTTCCCAGTCCTTGATGTTGGGAGGAAGATTATCTCGAAGGATAATGGTAGGATTTGAGCAATTTTGATGGCATGATGGAAGGCAAATGTTTTGAATGACATCTCTAATGTTTGGAAGAATAGTTTGATAGAAAACATGCTTTTCACGAGTAATGTTTAAAAGTTCTAATGAACACTCCTTTTAGAAGATACATGTTCCTTTGTATGGAATTTGAAGTACTTGACCGAATTTTTCGAGTGACATAATGAACTCCTTGTCTCGAATGGTAAAACCAATCAAAAGAGACATATCATGCACATTTTGTATGAGTTGAAATTTGTGATAGAATTTGATGATGAAGCGAGGACAAATATGGCCATTTAAGGTGAGAAGACAATCAAATTGAATTGATTTAAATTGATCAACAATGTCATTGACAAAGGTGAAAGAGGACTCAATGTGTCTTCCTTCATGAATAAAACGATTTTTGGAGGTTTTTGAAAGAGTTTTTGGCATTGTTTGGAGTGGACCTTTGGTGATGGATTTTTGGTATGTAGGCTTTGGTTCTTTTGTAGTCGGATTTCATCATTCCAAGCATAATTAAAACCTAAAAATTTATAATTAGGATATATATAAGTATATTGAAAGTAAGTTATGATGTATGTATGTGATTTATGAACATTATGTAGTAAATCACATATCTTCATTTTGCTTTATCTCTCAATTCGAATGAGTCAAGATATCACAATAATTGTGGATTTTTAAGGTTCATTCATGAGAGAGTAATTGTTTTTTATTTGTATTAACTATGTAAGTAATATTTGTTAAAACAAATTTCTAATGGTGAGTTTTATAAAAACAAGATTAATCTTGGTAAATCACATTGAATGTGAGTTCCAACTATGGAAAAATAAATTGATCTATTATTTTAAGTTCTTTTCCTTTTATGGAAAGAAAAATACGTATTTCAAAATTAAGATTTATAAAGAAAAAAAACTTACAATTGTAAATGTAGATGTCAAGAAATGTATAGATCTATCTTAATTATGGCTTGAAAAGATGTTGGCAGGAATGCTTAATTTTGGGTGATATGAGATGTAGGTGGTTCTATGATATTGAGAGAAAGAACAAGTGGTCCAACAACTTAAATGTAGGGTACCCAGTTGACTCACGGATCTACCAAAACAACACACGGATCTACCTATGGTGGATCCGTGGTCTGCAAGTTTCCAAAAATACGGACATAGTTGATTTTTGAGCAAATTGAGATATGGTGTTGTGTTTTTGGCAATTAAAGTATGTTATATATACTATTAAGAGTATGTGATATAATTTTCATAGTCGACATTCAAGTTTCGAACAAATCGTGCAACTTGTCGTAAATTTCCCAATGGAATTTCAACGTAGTCGATCCTACTAGGAGTGTGTTATCTTTTAGCATAAGTTTGACCATTACTAATAACACAATCATTTGTGAACATTTAGATTCAACAAAACATCATCAACACAAGTGTGAGTTGCAATTTGATGATTGTTTTTTTCATCCTTTTTAATCGATTTCGTAATTTTTATGTATTGGCCATACATGTAGATTTTGAAAATATCTATGGTCATTTTATTGATATCTTCTTAATCTAATAAAATTATAATCTCGATTATGTTCACGATCGGAAGTTTTGTAATTGGAACTTGTAATGAGAATTAACATCTTTTGAATAATGATTAATTACTTCATTAAATTTTCGCCTATGATTATTTTTGAGATGATGAAGAATCACTATCCATGATAAGTTCCATCATTCCTAATCCTAATCTTAAATAATTAAATACTTCACGTTTTAAAGGCTTAGTAAATATATCGGCTATATTATCTTCGGATGCAACTTTCTCGAAAGAGATATTGCCCTTTTGGACATTATCTCGTAGAAAGTGGTAACATATTTCTATATGTTTAGTTCTAGAATGTTGTACGGGGTTTTTGCTTAAGTTGATAGCGCCTTTATTGTCGCACATAATCAGAACATCGCCGAGGCGTATGCCGTAGTCTATGAGAGCTTGTTTCATCCATAGTGCTCGTTGACATGCCTTTCCGGCGGAGACGTATTCGGCTTCGGTCATGGAGATAGCAAAGGCCGTTTGTTTCTTAGCAAACTAAGATGTCAAACAATATCTCATAAACGTACAAACACCACTAGTGCTGAGTAATGCCTTGTGCATCACAATAAACTTCGAATTATACTTCATTATCAAATTCCCGACCATGATCCGTTCTAATGGCTATTATAGAACTACCTAGTTGGTTTTGAATTTTCCTACTTAATATTTCAAATTTCTCAAAAGCTTTATTTTAGTCTTTAGAAATCTAGTCCATGTATACCTAGAAAAATCATCTACTACAACTAAGGTGTAGAAATTACCTCCATAGCTTTTAATTGACGATGGACCAAATAAGTCCACATGTAATAATTCTAAACATCTTTTAGTGAAAACCATATTTTTACTTTAAGACTTGCACGAGCTTGCTTCCCAATCTTACAAGCATCACAAAAATGTTTATCATATTTTAGCTTAGGTAAGTTTCTAACTAATTCTTTAGATGACAACGACTGAATTAAACGCATATTAGCGTGACCAAGTCTTCTATGCCATAAGCTAGAGTTATCCACTACCGTAGCGAGACATAATTTGTCTTGAGACTTATTTCCTAATTTCATTACGTATAAACCATTTTTCCTAATCCTGTTTTCTATAATTTTACCATCTTTAATTATTTCACTACCATCTTCCGTGAATAAGACTTGACACTTATTGTCACAAATTTGACCAACACTAAGTACGTGTTCTACGTTAGATATAGTGAGAGAGTCATTAGAGATCGTACCTTTGCCTATGATCTTTTACTTCCAAAAACAACATTAATTCCGTCGTATGCTTTGTAGGTAGAGAATAAACTCTTGTTACCGGTCATATGTTTGGAGCAACCACTATCTTTGATCCACTCATCCGGTTCCAAGCATGTTCTCAAGCATACCTATTTCAACAAAAACAAATTCAAGCGTTTGGTCCCCAATATCTCATGGGTCTGAAAATGTTAGTGTTGTACATCCCTTGCATTTGTTGCAATTGATTGGGATATTGAAATGGGATACAATTTCCCATATGTACAAAGCCTTGATTTTGTTGGTTGTTCCAATTCATAGGATAGAAGTTTTGATGAATTGGTTGTCTAGAGTTTCTCCTTGATTGAGGTGAGTTGTATCTTGGTTGAGAAGAAATGTTTCTCCTAGGTGGAGGTGTTTTTGATCTAGACTCGGTTTTGACATAACCTATACCGCTTTTGAGTGATGGTTTTAAAGACGGTTTCTTTGACATATCAATGCTATTATGTATTAGTTTCTTCCTAGTAATAACAAAATCCGATCTAGAGGACAAGGGTGGACTAAAAACGTGTTTTGTCCCTTTTTGGTCGTCGTTGCGACTCACGGATCCAGGCATGGTGGATCCGTGCCCTATAATGGTGGATCCGTCCGTCGCGTTTTCAGCGGACGATCCAACGAAACTCATAATTTTAGTTCCGCTAGTTGATGCTTTACTATTATCAAATCCTAGACCTATTTTACAACTAGATGACTTTTGATTATCTAACATTTCTCTAAGTGTATTAGCACTTTTATCAAATTTAACTTGAGTTTCTTTAAGTTTGGCGTTTTTCGATTTAAGTACATCACATGACTTACACGCACTTTCAATTTCTTTACTTCTCTAAAGTTTCTTAATTTTCTCGTTTAGTTTTAAAATTTCTTTTTATAAAAGATCTCTTTTAGTTTTCAAAATTTTATTCTTGGTAATGATTTTTAAGCTAATTTCACATAAGCTATCGTATTCAATTTGCATATTATCATTATCAAGAGAAGATGCATTATCACTATAGTAAGAAGAGTTAAGAGTTACCTCATTAGACGATTGAGCCATGAGACAAGTTTCGTCGTTGGTTTTGTCTTCGGTGTCATTCTCGCTATCACTCCAAGATCCTCCAATAAAGGCCTTTTGATCTTTGTTGCGAGGTGGCTTTGGACAATCGCCAATGAGATGATTTGGATCACCACATCTAAAACATTTGCGGTCACTCTTTCCTTTCTTCTCATCTCTTTGTCGGAATGATTTCTTTTCTTCTCTTGGTTGCCTAACAAATTTACCTTTTCTTCTAAAGAACTTTTTAAAGTTCCTTACGGTCATAGCATATTCTTCGTCGTCGCTTTCGGATGTTAAAGTTTCATCATCACTAGACTCTTTCTTAGCTTTCAAGGCGGTGGACTTAATTCGTTCCTTTTTGCCTTTATAAATTTCGAAATCCTTTTCCATGACAACTTCATGTACTTTTAGATTGCCGATAAGCTCGTCTAGAGCTTGTGATGACAAATCTTTCGATTCTTCAATCGTCGTGACCTTTGCTCTCCATTTAGGATGTAGAGCCCTAAGAAACTTCCTAACATAGTTCTTGCTAAAGAAACCTTCATCAAGAGCTTTAAGACTAGTAATAATTGTGTTAAATCTAGCAAAACCGCTATCAATAGATTCTTCTTTAAGGATAGTAAATTGTTCATATTGTTGAACAAGAAGATCAATTTCATTATCCTTTACTTGGCTATTACCTTGATGTGTGATTAACAACGATTGTCAAATATCTTTATCCGTTTTACACATAAAAATTCTTTTGTATTCCTTTTTAGGTAAAGCATTGTAAAAAACCATTTTAGCTTCATTATTTCTAGCAAGTTTCTTTTTAAGATCATTATTTTGTTGTTAAAAAAAACCGTTTCCAAAACTTGGGAGTCTTTATTTCTAGCAACCGGCGGAAAATCACCATTCAAGATAATATGCCGAAGATCTAAATCTTTTACTTTCACATAAGTTTCAAATCTATTTTTCCAATAAATAAAATGATAACTTTCAAAAAGAGGTGGTCTTTTCATAGATTGCCCTTCTAGATATTTATCCGAATCCATAGATCGATTTAAGCTTTAATGTACAATATACGTTAAAGATCTTGGGTGACCTTGGCTCCTGATACCAATTGTGGAAACTAGAAGGGAGGGGGGTGAATAGTTTTTACGGTTTTAAAATTAAAACTTAGATTGTTGACTTATGTGAATTCAAGAGATATACACAAGTGTATCTGATAGCGATGCAATAAATAAATAAACTAACAACAAAATATAAGCAAGTAAAGATAAGAAAGATCAAACCGATGACACAATGATTTATAGTGGTTCGGCTACGAAGCACCTTTTCGCCCTACTCCACTCCCCAAGTACCCAACTTGAGAGTTATCTTCACTATGTTAACAAGCTCCCTTTAGGCGGAGAAAACCGTGCACGTCGCTTACACTTTTTCTGGTACTAAGCTAAATATCGAGTTCTACTTCGAGATAGAACCAATCTAACACACTATGTATTTTGAGGCCTAAATACTAATCTATCATACACATATGATACACACAACACACAACACAAGATATACAAGATGAATGATTATCACAAACGTGATGACAAAACTAAACTAATAACACTTGAAGCTTGACGTCTTCTTGAGTGTTCTTCATTAAAGAGTGGAATGAGTTGATCACTTGTAATAGATTATGTAACAAGTATAATGATCAAAGAATATGCAAAAGATAAAATATGTATAAGAAAAATATTTGTCAATAGTTGTTTGAAATGAAGAAGTGAGGTTGGTATTTATAGGCAACCATTTGAATTTCAAATCATGTCCCAGGGGAACAAGACGTGTGACCCACGGATCCACCATCCCTTGGATCCGTGCAGTGCATTTGGTGGATCCAAGGAAGTAGCTGGGACAAAAATTGTCATTTAGTGATTAACCCCAAATCTATACAAAATATTATTTTGTACTTATTAAAACTAGTTTAATAGATTCTTCTAGAAAAAAATGTTTCTTAACATAAATAAAGAACGATTTTCTAGATTTGGGAAGATTTAGAAAGATTGTTTCCACTTATGGTTAATCCTATTTTGTCTTATATGATTAATATAACTAGCTTATAATTAATCATGTGTTAAGTTAAATCAATTGATTAAAAAACATTTATGCAAATGATAATATTTTTCTTTGATCATTAACTATGTTTAATAATGCCATATTCATACCTTAAGTGATTAGTCGTCGTCAAATAAACTTTCGACTAAATAACTTGTTTACTTAAACTTTTGCGTAGTATGACATTATATTTGTTATTATCAAAACATGAAGATCATCAAATATAAATATCGTTTTTGCGCGAATATTTGTATTAACAATATGTTTTTCAACTATCTACTCATTATTTTTTTTACCCTCAATAATTCTGAGCAAGAAACTACTACGTACACGGCACAGCCAGAATATGGGGCAATAAATTATAGAGGAGCAGGACATCATTATTTTCTGTGTGGTGGGTATTGTTTTAAGTTGCAATTAGGTTAGCTAATTGAGAAATTTTCAAAGTTATTTACCCTATGAACAGGTATTGGCATAACTCTCTCAGGATCAACACCATCGTGTATCAATGTTGTTTGCAGGTCATCTCACTTCTGAAACATTCTTATAGATGGACGAACTGCAAAATTAAATTCATAAGGTTATGTAGCATTTAAATAAAATAATAACATGCCGAGTATTTTCATATGGTGGATCAGGGAAAAACTTATACCAAACTGCAAGAAATTTATTGTTAAGAATTGTTGTTACCTGAAAGTATTTAGTTTCGTTGAAATGTTGTATACGTATTTTTGAGTTTTGTAAGTGCACATGATAGTTAGAAATATGTATTGTTGTTAGACTATAGGTTTAATTGCCATACTGATGGAATATGGTGCAAGGATGTGATGCATTTGTTCTTCTGGATCCGAAAAAGGTAATGGGAAGTGAGAATATCACGCTAACGAATGAGTCTATGGTAGCAGACATGCCAGTTCAGACCAGGAAGATTACAAGGGTACTTCCCATTTTCTTTTATATGTGTTCCAGCATTTCTCTTCGCCAGTAGGGCGCCAACTGCTTTTCTTTCACAAAATTCACTTGCCTGTTCTCATTGTGATTACGTGATCTGCCAATGTCAATATTATTTCACAAAGAGTTACTCTTGAGCTCTTTTCATGTTCGCATTAGAGGTAGTGACTCTTAATGATTATGAGAAAGTGCTAGAAGCGAAGAGGAAAGCGCTTGGTGTCTCTGAAGAGTGAGCAACGAGAGCTCGCGTTGGACAAGGATTTAGCAAAAATGCAACTGCTCTCAAGCAAGAAAAGCGAAGACTGGTAGAGTTGGGCTCTTGCTCCGTTAGTAGTAATTATATGTATTTTGTTGCTGCGGTTTTGTACTAGATGCGGTATCCTTTCATCACAGCAAGATATGTAAGAGCTATGTGTTTCTGCTATAGTTTCGTATGAGCTCGATGTCTGATAAATAATAACTAACAAAGGTACATATAAGGGATGTTAAGCAAACGATTAAGTCATAATATTCTAGCTTATCTAATTTTGTAGTATGAATTTGCCTCGACTAACATATTCATACGTGTTCCTTAAAAATTTCAAGCATATATTTTGTAGCAGGAACAAACACTTCCGCGATACCTCCAGAATGGACTTTAGCAAAACTCGTCAACCATCCAAAGATTAACGAAAAAAGAAAAAAAACTCGCCGCAACGAAGCGCGTGTTTTCAAAACTTGTTACAAATAAAGATAATTAAGTACGGAGTAATAAAAAAACAAAAATTCTTTCTTGAATTTTTTACTGCACTAAAGTGAGGTTGTGTTTGTTTTCATCAAAAAAGTCTGACGTGGTCAGACGTTTGTGTGTTTGTTTTTTCCATGTGAGTCAGACGTGGTAAGACTTTGAAGCTCTGACTCAATAAGAGGTTGTGGTTATGTCTGAAAGCCTCTAAGTGTAGAAGAACCCTTCACACCTCCTACCTTTGCAAAACCTAAAAGAATCCTCACAACCCTTAAATCTATACATACCTTCAAAACCCTTCACCCGCATTCAGCCTCCGGCCACCGTCGGCCACATCTGGCTGTCGTCGTCGTCTCTACAGCTTCTAGTCTACCATCTACCAGTTTTTGCTCTTGTAAAGTTGGTTAAATTTTGAAGTATGAGTTTTATGAGTTTTTTTTAGATACAGGTTCACAAGTTGTACAAAATGTATTTCTTCTTTGTACTTTTTCTTTGTTGATGTGTTTTACTTTTTTGCTTTTCAGCCATATATTTTTTATCTTGACTTGGAATATATTTTATGCATTTGTAAAATGGTGGTATCTAAAAATACTAGTACTTGCAGTGGTAAATGCCTATGAAATGTTTTATATGTAAATTTTAAAAGTGTATAATTAAAATTATTTGAACAATTTATAAAAACAAACAATATTATTTGGTTTAGATTTAGACAATTATAAAAAAACCACATTATTTCAATCACATTCAGGCTTTACGACCACATCTTACTAGTAAGATGCGATAGTCACATTCAGACACAAAACATCTTAATGAAACAAACACACTTTTAGTTTCAAATTTCAATGTTGTTGCCTTTTTGACCGTATTAAAAAAAGTAAATAAAAGTTTGATTTATGGTTATTTAGTGTATTTAGTGTCCATTTAGTAGAACCCATCTAATAATGAAAAGGCAAAAAGGTACTTAAAAAATACAATATGTGCTCATCGTAAATGTCATATCTATACCATGTTTAATCACAAATAACGGGATTCACCGGGAAACTTAAACATGTAAACCCCTATCGGGGAGGTGTCGTGTACAGCTTAAAAATCTATATAGATAGTCGACAATTTGACGCAGATAAGTAGTAAGTAACTTTTACGCATATGTGAAAACAGCAATCCCTCTTAGCTTGGAAATAACTGAACTTTAAAACACAAAATAACAAAGTTGCATGTGGAGTTTTTAATCTTCCATGTTTCTTAAAGATTTGTCCTTTATAGGACAAACAAATGTGGTCATCAGCGTGATACTTATATATAATCTCATTAAATAATTGCATTACCATTATTTTCGAGGTGACACGGTTACAACTGTAATTTTAAAAATATGTACTACGATTATTAAAAGAATAAAATTGTGTAACTGCAACTATTCTCGAATGAGAATGATTTGCACACTCTTAGATTTGATTTGCACACTCAATGTACAAATAAATAAAGCACAATTTTAATGACTGTATAAATATATAGTGCACAAATTGAAGTGTCTCAATCAAATTTTAATGTGTGCAAATCAATTCCCATCGTTGAAGCAACATATTTATATCAATAATTTTGTACGTATGTGAGAAGATAGAGATCAAATAGTTTAGTTAATGATGATGAATTGATGATGAAGGGTGTGTCCTTTGGGAAAGAGTAAGGTGGCATATGTAATACGTAACTTTTTCTTATGATTACTTGATGGAAAAGGAGTAAATTGCATAAATCGTCCTTAAAGTTTGGTCAAATTGCATGTTTGGTCAAATTGCATGTTTCGTCTCAAACGTTACGAAAGTGCAAGGATCGTCCCTGTGAAAACCTTTGGTGCAAGTATCGTCCCTGCAGGGACGATACTTGCACCAAAAGTTTGCCCAAAGGTTTCCCCACAGGGACGATACTTGCACCAAAGGTTTCCCACAGAGACGATCCTTGCATTTTTTTTAACGTTTGGGACGAAACATGCAATTTGGCCAAACTCTAAGGACGATTTATGCAATTTACTCATGGAAAAATGAATAGTTTATCAAAGAGATGCTATAGTTATCAATTTATATCTAGTGAAAACAAAATTTTAAACTGTTAAGCTTATAAAAGTTTGTCAAACAGTATTTTTCGTAGCTTACTTGTAGTTTTTTACAGCTTATTTCAGCTTATTAAAAGTTTTTTATACGCAGCTTATTTTCTTTTTTTTTTGGGTTAAGCTTTTTCAAAAATCATAAAAACGTGTACTTTCATATATAAAAAGATAGCAACTTATTGTAGTGTCATTTGGTAGCTTATTCCCTTTCGAAAACTACTTATCTTGAGCTTATAGCTTATTGTGTATGTGTGGTTTATCAAAGAAAAAGAAAGGACAAGATTTTTATTGAAAAACAATAGTACAGCCGATTTGATCTTGAAACATAGTACACTAGGCAATTTGTTCAGCTCTGCAAGCGGTTTGATCACCTAAAGCTAAGCGATTTGATGAGCTTTACACGCAGTTTGTCTCACTAGGGTTACGCGATTAGTTCATCGTAATTCAGGCGATTTGAGTTCAAAGTTTAGGCGATTTGGATGTGTAACTAGGCGGCTTGTTTAAGTCATTCAGGCGGTTTGACAAAGCTTTCACGTGGTTTGAATAAGGGTTCACGCGATTTGGGCTTATCAAGCGATTTGAGCAGGGTTAAGCAGTTTGTGCAATCACGCGATTTGAGCAGGGTAATATCAGTCGATTTGTCTTTGATCACACGATTTAAACCCTTGTATCAGGCGATTTGATCTTACAATCACGCGGTTTGAAGTCGTGGCTAGGAGGTTTGAGCATTTCTGGTTCGCGGTTTGTGTTAAACATAGGGAACAAGAAGAGGTTTGAAAAGGGCGAGAAGGTTTAATTAAGTATTACAAGCCCTAATCCGAATTTCCATTTTAGCCCCTCGTAGCTCACCCTCATTACATTATTCATCCTTAGTTAATTCCTTAACAACCATTAACCCCTCAACCTAAAATTCAGTTACTCTGTTAGTCCTTTTTGTTCAAGAGTCCCTAACTTGTTACAAAAAAGTTTTAACAGTGTAACTGAATCACAGGAATGAAGATTCTTCACTGTTGAACAATAAGGACTAATGGCCAAAATTTTGGTACAACAGTCCCATATTGTTCAAGATTCTTCAATTTTGGCCGTTAGTCCTTATTGTTCACGTCTTTGAATCACATGATTGAAGATTCTCTCTTTTATGCCAAATTCAAATTTTGGTACAACAATGAAAATTTTGGCCTAAAATTCAAAAAATTTCGGTTAAAATTGTCACAAAAGTTTTAAATTTATTTCCTACACTTAGAATTGAATTTTAAGGAGAATTTCAAATTTTAGCGAAAGAAATTTTTGAATTTAATTTTTGAAGGGAAAAATCACGTGTTAACATTTTAACCACACAACACTTTCATATCATCAAAAAGATCTACAAATCAATTTCACACATCGGAATTCAATGGAATCTTCAAGTTCAAATTCAGAAGAGAGTGAATTGCAACAGATGCAACTCAAAGAAAGACAATTGCACTCGAAGTGCATGGCATGGTTTAAAGAGCTTAAGATACATCTTGAAACTCTTCATAATAACAGGCTTTCAGTGGGTAGAAACAAAAGACCATATGAAATTGCATTTTGAATATTCTTCCAAGAAGAGTATTAGACCTTTAGTGAAAAGATGTACCACAATTTGAATCAACTACAATGTCAACTTGAAAGAGGGAATCTTCATTCTTATGATTCCAAGACTTGTCTTGATGTACTCAGAACATATTTTAAGGAATTTTTTAACTCTAATGAGGTGAATGCTTAGTATTTCCCAAATAAATGTTGGCAAAACAACTTCAAAGATTATACGAGATACGAACCTGAAACTTACAGACGTAATTTACTCCGGTACCTGGATGTACTTGACAAGCTTATTGATGAAAGAGTACTTAAATACGGAGAATTACGGATGAAAGATAGAGAAGTTCAAGTAATAAAGGAGATTGAAAACGGCTGAAAGAAAGAGAGATACAGCAGCAAGAAAATTTGGTCGTTGAGGGTGCAGCATTATAAGCTAGTTTGGTCACTAAGGGTGCAACATTAGAAGCTCTTGAAATTTTTTGAACATATGATTTTAGCGAATAGAGTCACAAAGTTTCAGAAATAGAGCAGCAAAGATAATGTCATCGACTATAGTTGTACCATAGAGTTCCTTACCTTCATCTACAGATGACAGAGTAGGATCCACTAAGCCTTTTGAGAAGTCATTGGATATCAGGAATGAAGACAACATATCATACCACGCGCGTGGAGCTTGTTTCAACCCATAAAGAGCTTCTTAACTTGAACACTATTAGGTTTGTCCCTGGTATCCACCAAATCCATCCGTGGCTAACATAAACCTCTTCCCGCAGATTACCATTCAGAAACGCAGTCTTCACATCCATTTGATAGACGACCATGTTCATATGAGCAGCAAACGCTAGAAAAATTCGTATAGCCTCTAATCTTGCAACCGGAGCGAAGGGACTCTTCAAAATCGATTCCCTCTTCTAGACGATAGACCAAGAGCGACCAATCGAGCCTTGTTTATGAAAATTACCTCCTAACTCATCAGCAAAACCTTATAGATCCACTTAAGAGAGATGACAAATGCTTTATCAGGAGGAGGAATAAAGTTCACATACCTTAAGATGTTACAAATTCATGAAGTTCCTCTTGCATAGCTTCAATCCAACATGCTTGAGTTAATGCGTCTTTGTAGTTCTTAGGTTCGACTGATGTGAGAAAGGCATCATAGTAGCAGAATAAGGCTTGTTCATGGAGTTGTAGTCGTGTGGAAACTGGTCTGTCGAGATCACCGATTATATCTCAGGTTGTGGGGGTGATCCTTAGTCCATTTGCTATTGTGTTCAGAAACTTGGTGATCGGGAGGCACAATTGTATGAATAACATCCGATGATGAGGATTGATCAGAAGTAACTTTTGGAATTGGAATACCAAAGTACGGAACATTAACCCATATTGCAACTTCAATATTATTATTATCTTCTTTCAACATCATGGAGAAATGATGGAGTTTTGAGTTTCTTGTGTTGTATGAGAGTTACTTGGTGATGGTGTATCTTGATCAACTACAGTTGAGGAAGGTGAGCCAGTTGATACAGCATGTTCAGTTGCAACTACTTCAGGAATAGGAGCAATGACTTCTGGTGCTTGTAAATCAACAAAAAGTGGGGATTAGGGGGTGAACTCATCAAACATTGGTTGAAACAACAAATCCCAGTCAGCTCTCAAAGGTGGTAAAACTTGTGTTGAAGTAGGAGGTTTTGGCATGAGTCCTGAACTTATTGTTACATGATTCATAACCAGATGAAGTGCGGGACCTGAACTCTGTGGTTCAAAGTCCATCGCGGTCCCAAACTCATCAAAGTCAACATGAATGGTTCAATTATTCGTCTGGTACGTCTGTTGTAAATCCGGAATGCTTTCTTCGTGGGTGCATAGCCAATGAAGATACCAATATTAGCCTTCGGTTGTAACTTGCCCAAATTCTCATATTATTCGTTGGGTAGCAGAGTGCACCAAACACATAAAGATACGAAGATCCGGGATGTTTTGTCGTGTAAAAGCTCGTATGGTGTTTTACCGTGACGACGACGTATCATGGAACGATTTTGGGTATAACAGGCTGTGGCAACCGCTTCGGCCCATAGAAATAAAGGAGCTTTTGCATAAATTAACATAGTGTGGGCTGCTTCAATTAGCGTACGATTTCGTCTTTCAACAACACTGTTTTGCTGTGGAGAGCGTGCAACTGATGTTTCATGAGAGATGCCAACCTTCTCATAATATTCACGCAATGTCTGATTAACAAACTCAGTTCCATTATCTGTTTTGATGCGACGGACGGTTTCCTTAAGCCGTACTTGGATCATCTTCAAAAAATTGATAATAAAAGCTGGAGCTTCATCTTTTGATCGCAAACATTTTACCCATGTAAAATCAAGGAGAAGTCGTCGACAATAATGAGGGGTAAACTTTCTTTCCATTGACACTCGCGACACGCATTGGCCCACACAGATCACCAAGCCAACAATAGAGTTTTTCATGATTTGGGTTTGTGGGGTTTCTTTGAACTTTTGCCTAATGCACATGCAGAACATAAGTGATCCTTTTCAAACTTGAGCTTAGGGAGACTTTGGACAAGTCCATGTCTAGCAAGATGATTAATAGCAGCAAAGATAAGTGAGATAGACGACTATGCCATAACCAAACTTGTTTTTAGAAGCCTTAACAATAGACAAATGGGAGAGTACGCCATCATATTCCCCAGTGAGGAGTGAAAAAGATTAATCCCCTCGAGATCCCGTCAATAATACAACCGCCATTCTAGAATTACGAAATGAAGCATTTTTATAAGACGAAAAGCACTTCGAGATTAGAATCACAGAATTGTCCCACAGAAAATAGATTATGCCCAAGGTCCATCAACGTAATAAACCCTTGAATAGTAACATTCCTCAAAATCGAATTAGTCCTCCCATAAACCCATTATCTTTGCAACTTGATCATTTCCGAATTGACTGTACCCAAGAATATACTGAAAAAATTGGTGACTGAGAGCCGATCTCCGGTCCAATGTGCTTCGAGCAACCTGGAGTCCAAATACCCATAGGGGCATGTGATATTGCGTGAGGACACACAATCGTTTAGTTTGGGGAATTTTGATAAGTGTAGATTACACATATCTATTTATGCTTAAAAAAGGCCCAAATAAACCCAAAACGGATCAAAAATGGCAAAAATGTGCTTGTATCTGAGTTTTATGTGTGCAGGTATGGATATGTCAAATAACACAAGAAATCAGTCAAAAACGAGCACGAGAACGGATGAGTGATCATGAAGCCAAAGAAAATCAAGCCTCAACCTTCTTCAGTCTACCTCAGCTCTACCTCAGCAAAACCAAAGCCCAACTCCAATGATTTAAATCTCCAGGGACTAAACTTGCAACTTTTCAAAGTATATTATGACTTGAAAATGGAGAAATTAAGTCCAAGGGCCGAATTTGCAATTAAACTATTTTTGTTTTATAGCCTCAACAAATTTCAGCCAAACACAAGGGTCGAAGTTGCTATTACTCTATTCTTATAAAAAGCGCGGGTCACACGCGGGTCAAACCATCCATACCCTTTCTCTCCTCCAATCAAAATAAAAGCCCCAACCCAATTTAAACCCAATAACCCGACCTAACCCTAACCCTAACCCGGCTTTTCTTATAACCCAAAAACAATTACTGTTCACAACACAACCCCAATTTCGATTAATAACTCACACACACACACGATCACACTCTTATACACCATGAACCCTAGTTCCATAACCCACGACCCTAACCCTAATTAACTATGGGGTAAACACTCCCCTCACAACTTCTAACCCATCCATCACTATCATACAAACCCAAGCCCTAACCCTAGTCAATTCCAGCTGTCAAAATGAGGTGATATGATTGGGTGATGTGACGTTCATAGTCACACGCCCAACCTATCAATCTAATCGTACGGTCAACATACAAGATGGAGGTGAGAGAGAAGATTCAAGGGTTGCGATGAGGCGCATATCGAAGGATCTAGAAGAAGAGTGAAGACCAAGGCTCGGGTATAAAACCCCCAATATCCAGCATATACCGGAGTTAGTTTTTGAGTTTTAATTTTCTTATTTTTTTTAGGTTAAATTTTTAGTTGTTAATTTTTTTATTTCGAATGTAATTTTTCATTTAAATGTTTTGTACTCTTGTTTCGAGTTTGTAAGAATTATTATTTCAGTTTAATAAAATTTCCGTTTCATTTAAATCTTTTTGTTCATTTAAATTCCGTTAAGATTTTGTGTTCATGTTTGTTTGTTTGATTGAGTTGTTGAAGACTTGGAAATAAAAAGGAATTGGATGGCTGCTATATTTCCAAGTGGTTTAGAGCTGTTGGACAGCATATAGGTTAGATTAGGATTGGTTGGTTTGATTTATGGCTTATGTGGAATAAGCCATAAGCCACAATAAGCTGGTACTTTTCTTGTTCATACTGAATCTAAGGTACACTTTATTTTCTGTTTTACAATTGTTCTCGTTCTGTTTTCTTAATAAGCTATAAGTTGAATTAGATATAGATAAGCTGTGGATTGGCTTATCGTTGAATAAGCCAATTTGTTAATAGTTAAATTCTGTCAAGTAGCTTTTAAATTTGCTTCGTGTGAATTAGTTAATAGGTAGATTAATTGGGTTGTTTAAGCTTATAAACTTTAGCTTATTTTTTTTTTTTGGGCTTATTTTAGATAAATAAAAAATGAGTTTTAATTAGTTTAGCTTTTTAAATTCTGTCAATAAAGCTGTGTTATTTTGACATTCATTCACAGTTTCACAACCTTCATTCACAGACAAATTCACAACAGTTTTTACAATATCATTATCAATGGCTTGTGCCAAGAGTCGTTCATTTTCACTCAAAACTTGATTTATTTTAACTTCGAAAGTTCTGGACTCCAAGCGATGTTGTTCGACAGCCTGTTCCATTTGATAAAAGACTTTTTGGACATCGGCAAGTTCTTCAACCAAGTATTGATTGAAGTTATTGAAGATATCTTTTAATTCTTTTATAAACGGAATGATTTCATCTCGAAAACAAGCCTTTGTATGTTCAAACCCCCACGTGCCCTCAGTGATAGCTGTGGCAGTGGTTCTTTCTTTGACAACCAGATCAAAGCCAGTAAGATAGCGTTTGAGCTCTTTCAAGCTAGTATACACCATACTTACTTTTGGAAGTTCTTTTGGAACCTCAACTTTGATGGTTGTTGAAGAATGAGATGGGTCTAAAGCTGGGACCGAAGTCGCTTTCCAATAGGCATGTTCACTATATAAATCAGATTGTCGAACAAATCGTTTGTTGTAATCGTTATTAAGAATAGCATAATTAATGGGTTTCGTGTTCACTCTATGTTTTACAACCAATGGATCTTGTTCTTTCAAAAGCATTTTTGAACGACTCTCTTCACAAAGCATTAATGTTTCATCAGAATCGGGAATCACAACAGTATCCATTTTAAGAATGACATTCCCGTCATACAGTTTTGGCTTTGACTCCCGAACTTTCTTCAGATAGAAAGGTTTTTCAAAACCGATTGCTTGTTTCGTGGAATGATCATAACAAATTTTGGATTTAGTCATCATATGAACAGTTTGCGCAGATTGACCTCTTTTGAAAATGATATTATCAAGTTGCTTAATTTTCTTTTCTAAAGCAATTTCTCTATCAATATTTCTGTTTTCTTCCATTTTTAAATCATTTTTGAGATCAGAAACTGTTTTCATTAAAGAATCCTTTTCTTGCACTTGTTCAAAAAGAGTTTCCTTAAGACGTACAATCTCGGCATACTGTTCATTTGATCCTGAAAAACTGTTTTCAACATTTTGCATTTCTTTCAAATCTTTAACCTCTTCTTTATATCTGTCAAGCTCGGTAGTCAAGGCTTTATTAACATTGGTGCAATGCATCACTTGGGTATTTAATTGATCAAACATAGATAATATTAGGACATCTTGTTGAGTAGAAGAGTTAGAATTCTAGACAGTTTCCTGTTGTGTTTCACTCAGATACTGAGAATAAGGAATGATATTGCTATCACTGGTTATTTCAGTTTCTGTCTGACTCACATCATTAGACTGTTTAGAAGACGTCATTATCTGCTCACTTTGATTGAATAAATCATAGGTTAGATTATCTGGATTGTGTACCTCAGTGAGTGCATCTGAGCCATTCCTGGAGAGATTTGACATGAGAGCGCAATCTTGGCTGAGTGACTTCATCCACAATCAGAGTCATAGGCATCCAGATCATCGGCTTGATAAGCCGGATTGTGGGTGATGGACCATGTCTGAGAGGTTTGAGTGTCAGGAAGTCCTGGATCTGCCAAAAAACGCTATTTCCTTCCTTTGATAAAAGCTTGTACCACTTGCTTTTCTGAAACAGCAACACTTATTCGTTGAACCATGTTTATCCCTTTTCTTTGGGTTAGGCCTGCTTGGCAATTGACTTCCCATTTGCAATTTATAACATATAATAGTCCGTTGTTTCCCCGTGTTGCTTCCACTTGCACCAGGTGTGTATTTTCTCGTTGTTCCAGCAGGCATAAGTAGTTTGTCTCCCCTAAACAGGTTGCACAATCCCTTTTCCATCATAGTATGGTAGCATGATGCCGGGGGTTGACGAAGACATTAGCTGATTGTTGGTAGTAAGATTCCGGATGTGACGACTAACCGTTAAGAATGACATCATGTGATTATTGGGCTTCAATTGGTCATCACCTTTCTGGAACTACTGAAATACTAGACTGGAGTCGGGTTGGGAAAAATTAGGTTGTTGCTGTTGATAGGATGTGGGGCGCATTTACAATTGTGGGATTGATGGTGTGGGGGAATAAACATTGTGGTGACCGGTGGAATGGTACTTATTTGATGGTAAGTAATTGAAAGATGGGGTTGATTGATTGGTTGCTAAAATTGTTGAGTTTATAAAGGAGTAACAAAGTGTGAAGTCTGATATGGTGATACATGAAGTTGAGATAGAGACTTTGGGTGCGTGTGTAGATGAGATTGATAAGCTGGCTGAGTTAATTTGTGAGATGCCACCTAACGCAAAGAGGATCGGAGTGCGTGCATGCATCAAACGGAACTCATTTGCATGTCTTTTATGTTGTCGCTGGTACGCATGACGATGTCAAACATTGGTGTGTGCAAGTCTTTGACCTATTAATTCATCAGATAACAATTTGTCCATTCATAGGAGAGTGTTTAAGAACTTGGAGTTAACTTGAAACTGCTCCAATGGATTCTTGTAGATTTCATATCATGAGTAGCAAAGTGAACCTCAAGTAGTACTCATGTAGGGACTCTTTTCTTGTAAGTGAACTTACGAATTCATCATAACAGCTTGCATCTTGTCCTTGTTATGTTTTTTTTAAAAAAAAAATGACGTTCCTTGCATCAGCGTTTTAATTCTCTCCCAAAGATCTTTTAGCCACACGATGTTGACTCCAAGTGCATTAGATTTCATTTGGTCGGCTTGGAGAATGATGTTAATTGCTTTTATGTCATAATTGCTTGTATGCTTCAGCTGGAGTCAGTCAAACATATTCTTTAAGCGTGTTACTCCATCCTCAGTGATTTAAGGGCCAAACAGTGTCCTTTTGCAACAGAAGCAAGAATCCTTCTTCCATGTGGTCTATTCATCTTATACAGTTCCATTTCTGCTTTCCATGAATCATTAACAAGTTATTTTTCAAGCATCGGGGGTTTGTTGTCGCTCCAGAAGGAGTGACTTATCTGCATGGTGTCAGTTGTGGTATCAAATTACAATTGATCGATCGGTGATAGGAAAGAAATTGTGTTTGGTTTTGTGATTGTTGAGTCTTGAATGAAACTACCGGGATATTTCAATTCTTAGACAAAGGGAAAACAAGTGTTTGTTTCACGGGATTTTACAAGTCAAAGAAAGAACCGTATAATTTAGAAATGAGTTTGTTAAGTTTAAACTTAATTTGGTTTCGCTAGTTCGGTTGACAAAAATGAGCTAGTTCGGTCCTACTCGTTTGGTCCTAATCATTCGGTCCTACTCGTTCGGTCCTACTCGTTCGGTCCTACTCGTTCGGTTATGACTAGGAAAGAACTCGTTCGGTTGTCACTAGGAAAGAACTCGTTCGGTTGTCACTAGGAAAGAACTCGTTTGGTTTTCACTAGAAAGAACTCGCTCGGTTCCAACTTGAGTAATGCTCGTTCGGTTCCAACTAGAATATGCTAGTTCTGTTGACTTGTTCGGCTTACTCGTTCGGTTTCCTTGTTCGGTCCAACTCGTTCGGTTCCCAAATAGAAATAGCTAGTTCGGTTGACAAAGAAACTGACTAGTTCGGTTGTCTAGTTCGGCTGTCAAAGATACTTGCTAGTTCGATTGTCTCTAGTTCGGCTCCCAAAGTAAATAGCTCGTTCGGTTCTGCTAGTTCGGTTATCTACTTCGGTTCTTCTCGTTCGGTTCCAACACAAAGTATCTTGTTCGGTTCCAACTACTACGAAACACAAATTTTCAAAACTCAAAAAAACACGATTTTTAAAGGTTTTTAGCAAAAAATTCTTGTACAACTAGTGTTCCTACACCCTATATGGGAACAATAGACATAATGAAAACTTTAAGGTTTTTAAGCCAAAAAATTTGACATCACTATTTTGTCTTTGTTAAAGGTTTTTGAATATAAATAAACACAAAGACTAAACAACCACTCCATGGCTCTGATACTTTTGAGATTCAAGAAATTTATGATCAAAACCAAGAACAATAGTAAGATGTGGGTTGTGATGTTAGAGAGAGATTGGATGGAAAATGGATGAATTGTATAAAATGGAATATGGAAAAATGGAACAACCAACCCCTCTCCAAGGCTAGGAGAGGGTTTATATAGTACCTATTGTGGCCGGCCATGGGCTAGGATGGGCCTCCCATGGGCCTTGGGCCGGACTAGATTACTAATCTAATCATTATACTAACTACGAGCTAAGACCTGTTACAACTTGGAAGTGACCGACACTTTTCGTGTTTCCAACAGAAATATAGGATTGGTTTTTATTGTAATGTCAGTTTGCCCTATTAGAGATGTTTAGGCATAACCTATTGATGAGCTTAAAGACTTCAGATAGCTGTTTGAGTGTTTGAATAGAATTCTTATCTGCATCTTCTTATTTTTTAGTCACAGTTGAAAAAACCCATTGCACAATCTTTATTAAAAACCATTGCACTTAGTAAAGACATCGGAAAACAGTTTAAAATAGTCGCTTTTAGTGCTTAAAAAGTTTTAATTTGATTAATATTTGGCACTGTTTAATAAAACGCATTGAACATATTAATAACCATTGCACATATTAAAAGACATCATATATCGTGCTTTCTTAAAGACTTCAAATAAACAGGTTAAAACCAAGATGTATTGGTTTTGGTTATGTTTAATAAGTCGCTTTTTATGGCCTTATTTTCGAACTTTTCGGACTTTATATAATCCAAAGCCAAATAAGCCATAAGCCGATATATAAGCCGAACAAACACCCTCTAAACAAACATACTGAGGGTAGTGGTGAATGACTTTGTTATGAGTTTGCTTAGGCAGATGAATATGTTTTGAGTTTATGCTTATAAGCTTGCAATTTCTTTGGTGCCAAAAAATTATGCTAAAGTGTCATCATTTTTCAATGTTGTGATGGTGCGTTTACTGTACGTACAAGCTAGGATTAATGATGAAACGTCTCATTACAAAATGGAAAATAGCTAGTAGAGTATTGCTTGGCTTCTGAAAAGCATAAATGTAGAAGTTTAAAACATTCTAAACTTAACAAACAGCTTCTACGAATGCTCTTTTTATAATGGCCTTGACCATTTACATGTGCTTCCATATAAAATGCATGCTTACGATCGCATTCTCTTACCAGGTTATTGATGCAAGGTGTTGTAGGAGATAATTTTTCTGCTATTAAAGAAGTACACGAGTCTTTGTAGACAGGTGAAACAAAATACACATATACAAATTTTTTGAATGCAATGAAGGTCTACGGTCTTAATGTTTTCTTTCATGTATACGCTTTTGGCCTTCAAAATTTACTATTAGGTTTTAATTTGTTACTTTTTATTCAGGAACTGAATGATTGAGTGGCTCAAAGTAGAATATGCCAGCCCTAAACAACACGCTCCAAACCATTCTAACTAAATTTAAGATTCGTTGCGCTTTTAGGTAATCTTTGAAGTCTGACAATGAACATAAAAATCATTTTCAAGATATGCAAACTTTGCTAATTAAGAATGAATTCGTGTGTTATAGGAAGCTACATCATTAAAAATGCTAGGTGCACCAGCTTCAGGCAAAGGCTATACAACAACAAAGGAAAGTGGGGTTTATCTGTGAGGTTTATGTTGTCACCGTTACTTTATCAAAAAATGTAAAAAATGATTAAGCTATATACTTTTAACATGTTTTAATTTTTTATGTGTGTATGAAAGTATAAACATACTAACTGGCATAAAAGCATTATTAGCATTACCTTTAACTTGCTTTCTTTGTAGTATATTGGATATCATAACATAATCAATGATCTAGGGGTTGGCCGCATTTTTAGAGTAGAGACAGTAAGTTGTAGTGAGAGGGAATACACTTATGTGTGTGTTGATAAACGTGAAACAACCAACCCACTTTCCATGGCTGGAAAGAGGCTTTTATACAAGAGTTTAGATGCCCTATAGGGCTATAGTATGGCTTTCAAGTAGGTAAAAGACTCCGGCCCTTACCCTGAGTCATACGCTTACGTTTAAATTTGGCTATGCTATTCTAGGAAATTACACGGGGTGACCAAGTTTTTTCATTAAACCTAAACAATCTCCCCCTAAGGGATGTCACCCCAGGAAAATACAATTTGATTATAGATTCTACAGTGTTGATCTTCTGACTTTAGCTCGTAATCTTTGATTCTTCATTCTTTGATTTCTTTGTACATGCTGTAGTAGTCTTTGAGCGTAGTTCCTTTGACTTGTGTGATCTTTGAGCATTCTTTGAGATCATCAGCCACAGTAAATCTCTAAATCATCCTTGTGGTAGTATTGCGTCCATGTGATGTTATGACCTTCAGACCGGCATGCTCACACTTTTATGGATCATGATAGCACACATCAGAGTTGCGGAAGCTGTGTTGTAGGTCTTTCGGTTATCATGATGTCTTTGATAAGGAATATTAAGTGTGAGCATGGGGTTGTGAATTGACTTGTCTCTTGCCATCAGCTGCTACCGTCTACCATCGAGAATTCTTGCAAGTGTACGTTAGTGATAAACAAACGAAAGTGTCTTTGTTCATTTTCATTGAATAAGCTTGCAAGAACCACGGTTCCCCGTTATTCAGTATAAATACTGCCTGTGATCAGGTAGGATTCCGAAGAATCTCCTTGACAGGGTTTTGCAGCTACGCTAGCCGTTCTCAAACCGGAGCGTCTCAAAGTAGACAAAGTACGGAGTGAGTGAACCAGTGAATTGAAAACCCACTGATTAATGAAAAATTGATTTGAAAGTCAATCGCGTGTCACTCAGAAAAGAGTTTTTGTGACACATCGACGGTTTTATATCATAAAATCAAATTTCATCAGAAACACATTTGTTTTGAAAGATATACACAGTCAATGTGCTCGAAAATCAGTTGTTGAGCACATCGAAAGGTTTTTCAAAAACTATTCGTCAATTCACTGCCTGGAACAAGTTTGATTCATAAAGAATCGCACCATCGTTGCTTTCCATTTGTCACAAGTTTGATCCATAGTGGATCTCACATGTCACCTACCAAGAGCTTGTTTGATGTTGGCTCTAGAAGGATTTCCATCTTCATTGTGAGTACTTTCGTATCACTCGGATGTTCTGGCAATACCTCGAGGATAATGCGTAGGACTCTTAGAATCTTTACTTGTTGTCACAGTGTGTGATGAACAAGCATAGTTTGTATTAGTGTCCTAACGAGATTTATGGATGATCTCATGGCTCTAGACTCTATAGTGCATTTTTGGTTTTAGTAGTCGGAGGCTGGAGCGGACTGCCACCTTTTCAATATCATCTAACTCGGAGTGAGAGAGATGATAGAAATGTATTGATCTCTGTGAGAAATGAAACAAGAATCCTTTGAGGGATCTTGAGTGGCTAGGGAGGGTTGTGCAGCGTATCACTGGGTCCATGATACTTGTCTTCAATGTCAACAATCAACCATGTGATTCTGAAAGCATATGTAGTGACTCGGTCTCTGCCTAATATTTAAGGAGGGTGGCTTTCTTTCACCCTTATCTTAATTTTCTTTTTCATTCTTCAAACCCCTTAAATGCTTTACCGAGAAATTCATTCAAATACCTTGTTGGGTAATGTTCCAGTACTACTCTTCTCAGTCCGCATTTTCCTTATTCTCACAATACTCCTTTATGTAATCTACCTTGACTTTTCACTAACTATTGATTGGTCCTGGTAGATCCCTCCGGCTCTAGCGGGATCATGGGAACGTTAGTAGCCTAACTCCTACCATCTTATAACTCCGATAAGTATTACAGGGCGGTCTTTGGTACAGGTCACCTTGCCTTAAACCATTTGAAATATCAAACCCAAGGTACTTTGTGATATAAATATCAAGACATTGTACTTGATTGTTTTGATTATATTTAAGAACGCTCCCCCTCAAACACATGCATCGGGCAATTGAAATGTTTGGCACTATGGAGGGTGGGAGTACATGCTTGAGTCTTAACTAGATCACATTTTTATCTAATTCTATATTAAAATCACATTCTCTTCCCCTGATCAAAATTTCAAACCCTTTTAGTTTAGGATCTCAATTGATTTCAAATATTTAAATTTAGAGAATTTTAGGAGAAAGTGTGGTCTGTATTAAATACAAGCTGATATTGGAACCTATATATGCTCCCCCTCAATTAGTGAGGGAGTCTGTTAGTGTCAGTTAGGATGATTTTATAAATGATTTAGAGTTTAACGAGAAACTCAAGAAAAATTCGTAACTGACACATAACATTGATAACTACATAACAATAATAATTTGTACAAAGTTTACAATATACTACACATGATATTGACCTTTTAGATGGAATGACGATATCATTCAGTTCTCTGAAGAAGCCTGTAGTCAATATCACGAACACGTCCACCAACAAAGCATTCCAGGTTCTGGTAGATCCTTCTTGTCTTCAGCCGCCTTTCAATTTCCGTAATGAACTCTCTGCTCCTTGTCACGGGGGGGTGGGCCCTTTTTTTTTTTTTTTATTTTTCTAAAAATTTTCAGAAGCGCGTATTCATACCCGGATTGAGCCGCTTGATCTTGAATTCCTTAACTCTGTAATCCAGTGTTTCCAGAATACGTGTCAACGTGCCATCACTGAACTTGTATATTTCATTGAATCGCATGATCTTTCATTCATTGTTGTTGACCGGGAAGATTACTGCTCGAGGAGACTCAATGACGGTATAATCATGCTTGAACTCGTATCCTGTACCATCCCATCCTAGTTTAGTGAGGTTCAGATGACTTTGGTAGCTTTCAATACCAAGTTAGAAGTTTTTAACCCGTTGTCGAATCACTAAGTTTCGGGTCCACAGCTTGACTGTAGTTGATAGCATCCGTTTGTCTGAACCAGAAAGATGATCGAGATAACCTTGCAAAAGGAGCAAACTCAGGTCTTTAAAGTCACTGGGATACTTTTCAGCAATCTTGTGTTCTTGGTGATCAGCTATTCGGAGGACAATTTCGCTCAAGTAGTCGATCTGTATTTGAGTAGCTTAGGCTTTATTCTGAATAAACTGAGATCACGCATGTGTGTTCGGACTCTCTTTTCGATATGACGGGAGAATCCTATGTCTGTCAATGTAGAACTTTTGTCGAGTAAACCACCAGTGAGAGATGCCATATTTTGCAGTTACATCATAAGTACACACATCATCAATCCATATTTGCTCAGGCTCTAGTAAATCAAGACCAAAGTCAGGATAGCTTGCAGCCTTCATCTTGGAAATCGAGCGTGCAAGACAGCTTCCTTGCTTGCCATATATCGTAAATACTCAAGTCTTTATGAGAAGAATTATGTTTGAATAGTGACATGACATGGAGGACCACCAAGAGGCAGTGGTCGGTTGACATTGATTATGACTTGATCTCCTTTTGGATTTGCCCAGTCAACCTGATCTGTGAGCATTTTGTGACACTCCTCCATTTAGAACTGAAGGTGAATGACATCCGGGTAGAAAGCTTTAACAACTTCATAAGCCTGTCCTTTGAAATCTGCTTGCGTAAGCATGGTTTTGTTCATTCTTTGGCAGTACGAGTTCAGGAAGGTCGTCATGTCTCCAATCTTTGCAAGCAGGGAGTTCTCAGCTGGGGGCTCATAGGTTGTGGCCAGCGCAGAGGCCTAGTTATTCTCCAAATCTGACTTGTGGGAAGAAGGAATGGTCCAAGCAGGTTCAGGAGTCGCCGGTCTTTCCTCTTCAGGTAGTGGTTTCCACCAGTCTTTTCTTGAATCAGCAGCTGCTGGTGTGTGATCATTCCCGGAGTCTTGATCATCAGATACCTGTACCTGTTCGTCAGGAGCGGAGTCATCATGCATCAGATCATCTGAAGGAGATAGCTCTTGAACCCCTGCGATGCCAGTTGACTCATATCTAGTGTCAGATATGGTCCAAGCCATAGATTGTTGAGCTGAGGCTGTAGTCTTGGATGAACTCGGAGCTTCACAACCCTGTTGCGGAGTAGATCCAGATGTACCAGTAGATGGAGGAGGTAGAGGTGGCGGCAACTGAGAAGACCCTGATGCTCCTGAAGTACCTGGAGCACCAGATGCGCCTGCTGGAGGAGGTGGAGGAGGTGGCTGTGATGGTGGAGACCCAGGAGGAGATCTTGGTGCGTCACGTCTCTTTCGTCGCTTTTTACGAGCTTCCTCCTGATCAGCTAGACGTTGATTTGAATAATCTAACTCCAAGGACTTCTGCAAGGCTTCATACAAGTCCTTGTGAACATTATTAGCCTTGTAGGAGTCGTCTTCAAACATTCACTGTTGCAGTACTTCCTTCGTATCGACAGTGGGCAGATCCCTTAAGCGAGCTCGTAGTGGAGCTTGCATTGCCCAGTCTACTGCATCAGTAACTATTTCATCAACAGCTTGGCTTACCTTATGGGGAATATCAAGATTCTCCAAGTTGTATAGCCGTATTCCATGTTTGTCTAACCTTTCCCCTAGGGCTAAATTATCTTGTAATAGATCCGCCATATGTTGTTCGAGTTCACCTATGCGACGGACAAGTATCGGATCTGTGGTGCTTTATTGTGGTTGAGGAGTTGGTGGAATTGTTGTTGTTGTGATTATTAAGGTTGTTGCTGTTGATGTTGGAAGTGGAGAGTTCGATTGCATCGTCGTAAGGTCAATAACTGGAGTGGTCATTGGAGGAACCAAGGAAGTGTCTTGATGAATGGGGACTGAAACCATTGACCGAACCTCTGTTTTAGCATTCATTTTCCCTGAATTTTCTTCATGTGGCTTTTCCATGAAAAACTGATCAGTAAAGCTGAGATCTTTATCAAGGTTTTGTAAAGAGGACAGGGTTCCCGTGGAGCTTACAGGTTCTTCAAGTATCACTTGATCTTCAGTTGGCAGTTTGAGATTCTCTTGAACATTTAGGTAAGCAGTTGTGGTAAACCCCTCATCCATTTGCTCAGGTTTGTGCTGAGTCAAAGCATCAGTGGTCTCTAAGTCCATGTGTTCAAGGTTTGGTCCAGCATGAACCACATAACTAGGTAGAGGTTGAGATCATGCAGTATCACCAGGGTTTGATCCAGCCTGGCCTTCATCAAGTGTACCAGGGTTTAGTCCAGCCTGGCCTTTATCTTGTTCACCAGGGTTTGGTCCAGCCTAGCCTTTATCTTGAGATCCAGCATTGATCTTAGACGCCTCCACATCAGATTTTGTTTCACTGTCAGTCAAATTTAGTTCCGCGTCCATGGAAGGCGACTCAGCATGTGAAGAGGACTCAGTGGGCATAGGAGGACGCCTCTGAAAGATGAATTGATCTATAAGACTCTTCTTCATTGGAGTCTAAAGGGTGGGTAGATCGTGAGCAGCTTGTTCTTCAACGAATTTCTCTTTTCCCTATCCTTGTACCTCTGGAAGCGGTTGAATTCTCCCTGACTCAGGTTCCCTTATTACCACCGGACGAGCTGGTCCCTGTATTTGTGCCCCTTGTTCCATTAGACTTAGCTCCAGAGCCCTTTCAAGGTCTGCATCTTCCTCATTGTAGGTAGGTTCCTCAACTGGAACACCTTCATTACTAGGTTCATCAACCAACTTGAGTGGACTTTTAGGCTTGCGCTTTTTCGTCACTAGTCCACCCTTAGATCTCTTTGCTGGTGAGGATTCATCAGTAGTTTCCTGAACCAGTTTACGTTTCTTTTCTGAGACCGCTTTTGATGGTTGAGTAGGTGCTGGTTTAGGTATAGGTGGTTGAGTAGCGGTGGGCTTTGGTGCCTTGTCACCAGTGGGTTTAGTAGCCTTTGTTGCCTTGGGTTTAGTGACCTTGGTAGCTTCAGAAGACTATGTTGCTCCTTCTTTCATGGCTTTGCAACGTTCTTCATCCAGAAATTATTGATACTTGACAACATGCTCTTGGTAGTCACCGTAGTAGGGTGCTCCTTTATTCTTATCAGTGAGTAGAGCATCAGGTATCGGCATGCCAAATATTTCTCTACCATCCTTTCCAACAAATCTAAGAGTGTTCAGAATGCTTTCCTCGTGTGAG
>BQNB010021691.1:43919-63938 GCA_026074375.1 Tanacetum coccineum | reverse complement strand
GTTTTGATCCCTTCTTAGAGATTCCTTCTGATGAAAGTAAGGTACACATCGAGGTTTTGTCAGTGTTGTGGGGAAATAGACTACCGATTCCTGACGGCTCGCTCCCGTTGTCTAGGTAGTTAAAAGACCACAGGACTCAAAATTTGGCTATAAAAATAATAAATAATAATAATAATAAGATAAACCGAAGCCGAAATAAGACCACTGTTTCCTGTCGGTTCGCTCCCGATGTTGTAGTCGTTTAAAGGGTGGAGGTTACAATAATAATAATGATAATCCGAGACTGATAAAAGTTTGTTGTTTCCTGACGGTTCGCTCCCGTTGACTCAGCCTTCAAAAAGGTCGAGGAAATTTCTGAGGTCGAAATAAGACTACTGTTTCTTTTCAGTTCGCTCCCAATGTTGCAGTTGTTTAAAGGATCGAGGGCTAATATTGTTGCATTAATAATAATAATAATAAAGCCAAATTTTGACTCCGGGGTTATCTTGTTAATGCAAATATTACGATATTTAATCTATACGATCTCTTTATGTTTTGGTGATGACAAACATGTAACTTGTAATACGTAACGTAAAGTGCACAAGTTACTCGTAATCACAAATTATCAATGCATACTTGCATTCACATCTCTCGACGTCTCAAGTCTACATCAACATCGACATTTGTTTGCACCCGACGTAAATCATGTCAGGTATGTACAAACAACATTAAACCTGTAAAATAATCAAAGAAATAAGTTTTTGTCCTAATTACACAATAGTAGGCATTTATGTGTAGTGTAGCATCTAATTTTATATTTAGCTGTGATTTCGTTTTAAGCTTGGTTTGAGATTGTGAAAATCGAGGATGACGAACTCCCGTTCTTAAAGCCTTTTATATAATTTGAATAAATTTTAAATTAGTCTTTTATTTATTAATAAAATAAATGGTTAAAACGGGGAGCTTTCGAAACAAATGATTTTTAAACCCTCTTGATGAACCTTTTCTGTTCTTATTTGATGTGAGGGGTTATAAATTAATGGTGGTTAAAATTATTTCTTTCTTAGCGTGTATTATAAACATTGTGTGTGGGACCAGCAATGGCTATTGTTGTGGGCGGAATTTGATGTGTGCTTAAACACACATCATTTTAGCTCCGTAAAACACTAATAAACGGACTAATTATAGGAACCAAGCATCACTTTCACTTCACCATGGTAACCAAGAAATAAAGATGAGAAGAAAAATGAAGAAGAGTAGAGAGAGGTTAGAGAGAGAAAGTAGAGAGAAGAAAAATATGGTTGAATTCTAATAAGTGTGAAACCTTATAAATGAGAACCAATACCCTCTCTACACTTGGAAAAGGGTATTTATACTTAAACCATAGGCCGACCATCTTGGGCTTTGTTGGGCCGAATGGTATTTTATCTTAGGCCGGCCTCGGGATTACTTTGGACCTTAGTCCGAAACACGTATAATATTAGATTAATTAACGAGCCCGATTTCCATTCTAGCCTATTACAACATTTAATATATAAACACCAAGCTTCCATAATTAGAGCGAGCTTCCTTTTTCGACTCATATTTTTGAGGTTTACAATCATCCTCCCGATGCAAGGTTCCTTTATGGACGGTATCTGTAGATTCTGAGACTTCATGTTCTCTGACATATTTGAGGCTAACAATCTTCCCTAATGTGTGGTCTTCGAATTCTTGAGGTAAGATCTTGAATCCTGCTTCCTTGGACTTGTTGAGATTGCATTGTCATTAAGTTCTTGAATCTTTGGTCTTTATTATGTTGTAGGCTTATTCCTTCATGCTTTGTGATCTTTGATCTTTAGCCTTTGTCATTGTCTTTCGACTTCGTTTTTACGTCCGAGATCTTTAAATCTTTATCCTTCAGTCTTGAAAAATTTTTTTTTTCCGTTTTTTTGTTTTTCTTTTTTTGTTTTGCCCCCCCCCCAACCTTGTGATTGTGTCTTGACCAACAGGCTCATACTTATGCATCTTCTTGAAAGCTCTCTTATAATCTCCTCGTAGCTTGGTTTCTGAGGAGTTTTCTTTAATATCAGAGTTTGCGGAAGTCTTTGTCTTTAATTCTTGAGCTTTCTTGATTCTTGAATCTTGATGCTTATAGTATGTCTTTGTAGTTTGAGCATGAGCATGTGGTAATGAATTGACCTGTGGAATGAGGCTGATAACACCCGTTCATTTGTACATGCATTTAAATGTTAGTGATAAACAGCAGATATGGACGAATATGGCTTTGTCATTCGTCAAGATTCGGTTGCATTAACCTTCGGTTCTGTGAGGACTGTTTAACAGTATGATTGTTGTACTTGTGATCAGGTAGGTTCAATTTAGAAGAACCTCTTTGACAGGGTTTCCAGCTCAAAGTGTTAGATCCTCTAACGCGTATGCATTAGATTCTCCGTACTTTCTTGTTCTTAATACCAGAACATCTCAAAGCAGACAACACGATATGAGTGAATCAGATAGTTACTATCTTTCTGATTGAGTCTCATTTCATTTTTGACCTAAATCGTTTTCAGTTGACACAAGCTTGATTCATATAGTTCTCAAAGTCACGTATCTTAGCGTTATTTGATGATGCGCAAGATAGGATTTCTATCTTCACTGTGAATACCTAAGTATCACTCGGATGTTCTGGCAAAATTTGTTAACAGCTTGTGAACTTATTGGTGTTCAACAAGTGTTTGTCATGGAATGTTTCCTAATGAGATTTATTTTTATTGTCTTTTGGGCTTAGACTCGTTTAGTGCGTTTTGTTTTTACTACTCAGAGGGCGGGAGCAGACTGCCACCTATTCAATATCAACTACCTCGGAGTGAGAAAGTCAATAGAGAGTGTGTATCTCCGTGACAAATGAGACAAGTTTTTTTTGAGATAAACTCGAATGGCTAGGAAGGGTTGTGCATTGCATCACTGATAGATTATGTATTGACCCAGTTTCTGCCTAAGGTGTAGGGAGGGCTGCTTTCTTTTGACCCTTTATCTATACAATTTCTTTTATTTCTTCAACCCCTTCAATGCTTACCAAGTCGGTCATTTCTAATACACCTTGTTGTGATTGGTTCCAGTGTTAGCTCAATCTTAGTCGTTCATGTATTCCATTATGCGCTAGTCATCTCCAATATATAGGACTGCTATTTCTAACTATGGTGTGTCTTTGGGTAGATCCCTATGTTCTTGTTGGATCATAGGACTGATTCCTAAACCTAACCCCTTATGACTTCAGAATCGTCAAGAATAAGTGTTGTTGGTATGGAAACCGTAACCATAAAACCTTTTTCCAAAGTGTATCAAGCACCTCTGAGTCGATTTTATCACATTAATATTTTTAAGAATCACATATTATATTTCCATTTCTCCCTTTTATTTTAAATACTAATTCACTTAGTTTTTGAAATACCATGTGATTAAAATTTGTCATGAAAAATTCTATGGTGAAACTTTTATACTAGCATGTAAAATAAAAATACATTATATTGGAACATTAACTTGCACCCCTCAATTTTACATATGGTTTGACATCCAAAATATGTTACCACTTTATAAATTGAATAATAAAATTGAGGGTTTGCATTGGTTAAGCACATAATTTTAGAGATTATGGATTGTCGTGAAGAATTCTTGAAAAATTATGCTCAACCACTAAATCATCTTATAACATACAATCTATTGAGTAGTCATTTATTTAATCCAGATTTGTTATTAAGAGATTTTTGATAATGTTTTGAATACATAAAATGTCATGTTATGATGTATCCAAAATCATTAAAACTTTGTTTTTCGAAAAACTCCCCCTCAAACATTGACTCATTTTGAAAATGACACCAAATGTAGAAGAATTGTCTTGTAAAACTTGATGAGGGATGGAGTGTTGAACACACAATTTTGAAAGATTATGAATTGTCATTGAGAAATTCTTGAAAAATTATGTTCAACATTTTGAAAAACATCATGTTAGAAGACTTCTCTTCTAACGCTAAGGATAAGGCACTGAAAAACATCACTTCTTCTTTGTGTTCGGGTCCGAGTTGCAATCTGAGAGCAATTACAAGTCATAAAGAAATATTAGAAATGACATGTTTTGAAAGAACATTTGAAAATCTTGCTCGATTCATTTAACGCTGTGTATATGTAAATCAACATTTCTAGGTACGTAAATGTTATTGATTCCAAGAGACATGTCGAGAAGATTCTTTTTGGAAAATTTTAATTTTATGCTGATTTTGTATTTTTTTGAAAATTTGTATTTTTTGTTTTTTCTTTTTGAAATTTTATATATATATATTTTTTGCTTTCCTTAAAAATATTTAATTTCGATGTTTGAAGAATATATCTAACAGATTCATTCTGTCAGAAACCTCCTGTTCTGCTTGTGTCTAACATCTCATAACAATTCGTCTGGAAAGATATGAAACTTTCTTCGGGTAAGGCTCTAGCTAAACACATTTCAGCTAATTGGTATTCAGTTCTGACAAAGTTCAAATCAATTCTATTACCGTTTTTCAACCTGTTCTTTGATTTTTATAAAATAATCGAGTATGGATGTGCTTAGTACGGGTGTGATGCACGGGGTTGCATGAGATTGGTTATGGCTGATGAGTGTCGTTATAAACAAACACTCATTTTGTTGTATTTGAAGCCCATATCCTTAAGCCGTGTCCTCAATCACAATTACTTGAGCACAACTTGCAGATAACGCCACGTACTCAGCCTTGTGATGACATTGCAGTGCAATCCGTCTTCTTTTGACATCCAGCTGATTATTTATCACTAGGAGCTGTATTCCTCCAGAGTGCTTTTGCCAGTATCAATACAATCCGGCTATGGTCGACATCTAAAAAGTTGTTAGTTTAAAGCCAGATTCCTTCGGATACAGAGTCCATGTTAATGGTACCCTTATGTATCGACAGTATCCTTTTAACCTCTTTGAGATGTTTTTCTGTCAGGTCTTGCTTGATACTTGCCAATAACTATACTGCTTGCACTGATATCTGGTCTACTGGATGCAAGATACATTGTGACCCGATTTTAATATGAAGTCTGTTTGGTCTACGAGTTTTCCACTCAAGTCTGCATCTAGTTTAGGTTTGGTAGCCATTGGCGCGCTCAAACAGTATCACATTTTTTCCATAACATGTTGTTTCTTATGTATTTCTTAAGGTACTTGCCTGATTGGTAAAGATACCTCGTAGGGAATTGGTGAATCTATAGTCTAAAAAGAATTTCATTTCTCTTTTAAGATCTATCTCAAATCTTACTGTGCATTATTTTTTCTAATCTTTTATGAAAATTTTGGGTTTTGTAGACCCGATAAAATAATGTCATCAATGTAACTTTTTGCACAAGTAGAATGTCCTCCCCGTATCTTATCGTGAATAGAGTAGGGTCCTATGGTATCCTTTAGTATTACTCCTTTGGACATCAGGAAATTTAAGAGTTCATCATACCAAGCTCTGGAGCTTGCTTCAATCCATATAGAGCTTTCTTTAGACGATAAACTTTTTCTGGATGATCAGGATTGACGAACCCATCTGGTTGTGCAACATGAACCTCCTCCTTCAGTGGACCATTAAGAAATGTCATTTTCACGTCCATCTGATAAATTAGAAAAGACTTATGTGCAGCGTAGGCGACAAAAATCTGAATAGCTTTCAAGCGAGCAACTAGAGCAAATGATTCCTCGAAATCAATACCTCTTCCTGAGCATATCCCTTAGCTACAAGTCATGCCTTATTGCGAATTACAGTTTGGTCTTCATCCTTTTT
Source organism: Tanacetum coccineum (assembly GCA_026074375.1). NCBI lineage: Eukaryota > Viridiplantae > Streptophyta > Magnoliopsida > Asterales > Asteraceae > Tanacetum > Tanacetum coccineum. Next base: position 58,161 of record BQNB010021691.1, on the reverse strand, counting down.
GTTCTTCCATAACCACTTTACCTTGATTACGTTCTTGCCAAAGGGTTTGTCAACGAGTTCCCAGACTTGGAGTCTGTCAAACTGATAAAGCTCTTCATGCATTGCCTCTATCCATGCAGAATCAACCATTGCTTCCTTAATGGTTTTTGGTTCAGCAGTACTCATGGTGAGTGCGAACATACACATTTCAGGATCTGTTGCAAGTTGTCATCTTGTTTGCACTAGCTTGGATGGATTTCCAACTTGTTCTAGCGGGTGATCTTTGTCCATCGGTATTCGGAATCGTGTGGTTGATAAAAGGTATGCATATTTGAATTATCAATATTGCATGAGGAAGACTCAACAATTTCTCATACCGGTGTATAAAAAGGATTGATAAATTCATCTTGTTGGAACTATGCATCTTCTGCTTGATTATCGTTGTTTTCCTCAACATTAACATTTGTTGGAGTTGTTGGTTCTGTTGAAGATTGAATATTCGTTGTAGGTGGTGTGTCTTGTTGTTTAGAATTGTCGATGGGAGAAGAAGAATTGTTGACACTTGAAGTACCTGCAGTGAAAAATTCATCGTACAAAGGACCAAAAAGAAGATCCAACTCTTGTTGTGACGGAACTGTTGTATCTGCTGAAGGAGAAACATTTTGTAGTTGGGGGACGGGGCCAGAGTTGTCATAATCTGACGCCTTTTGTCGTTGGGGAACGAGGCCTGAAGTGTTATTATCAACAGACGTCTCTGACATCTCTTTGATTTCATCAAATCGAAGATGTATGGATTCAACTATCAATCGGGTTCTCTTGTTGTAAACTCGATATGCCTTTGACTGAGTGGAGTATCCCACCAGAATGCACGAATCCCCTTTTTCTTTCATCTTATCTAGATTTTCACCATCTCTGGTTAGGTAACAAGTGCAACAAAAAATGTGAAGGTGTTTAATTAAAGGTTTTTAGTCATTGATGATGTGATATGTCATTTTATCATGTGTTGGGATGATGATAGATCTGTTTTGAGTATAGCATGCGGTTGCAATTTCTTCAGCCCAAAAGAACAAAGGAAGTTTAGAAGTTGAGAGCATCATGCAAGCAGCCTCAACGAGAGTACGGTTTTGTCTTTCGACAACGCCGTTCTGTTCAGGTGTTCGAGGAGTAGAAGTTTGATGCTCAATTCCGTCTTATTCATGTTTTAAAAGCATTTGAAACTCCTGTTTGAACTTCATTTACACGCCCGTGTCGATATTAATCAACATTTCTAGGTAAGTAAATGTTATCGATTCCAAGAGACACGTCGAGAAGAATATATATATATTTTTTTGAAACATTTTCTGTTTTGTTTTTTTTTGTATTTTCTTTTTGAAATTTTATATTTTTGTATATATTTTTTTATATGAATATTTACATGTTGACCTCAGCATTGTTATGTGATGGTGAAATAGTAATTCCAACTCTTATCGTGATGTAGCTGTCTTGTCTGCTGGAGGAACAACTTTTGGAACCAGCTTTGAACTTGACAGTTCATTGCTGTGGTCGTGAATTCTGAGTTCTGAACTGTTATGATCAGAAGTCATTACTTGTTCATCAGATGAAAATTCCTTGAAGCCTTGGTTTCTCAGATATCAGTCTTTTCAGCAACCAAACTCGAAGTCCTTCCTTTGTAGGATTTAAAGATGTACCTGCATGTATGTTAAGTGTACCTGCACTGACATCAAGAGTTTGTTCGCATTCATACTTGTTAGTGATATCGTCATTTGAACCATTTGTGGGTTCACTGTCAACCTTAGTTGTGCTAGAGGTGAATATCTTTCCAGTAGGAATCCACTTAAGACCAACTGTCTTGAAAATTAAACCCGTCGGTTTCCACCTAAGACAAGATCTAGGAGTTATTATTTTCTCATGCACAACGAAAGTCTTTTTGATTGAAAACCTATGTCCTATTGGGATTTGTCTTTCTGGTTTCTTTGCAACACTTGTTTGCTCTACGGGTTTGTATCTCGTTGTTGTCTTATGGGATGGAACCTTTGCACGTAAGTTGACTTCATTCAGGAATTTTGTTACACAAGAATCATGATTTGCATTAAAGACACATTTCTGGCATGTCGAGCAAACAAAATGTTTGGAGTCAAAAAAACTTCTAGAATTCCTAGAGTGTTCTGCTATGGGCACAGTCTTTGTCGTGACGTAACTACTCTTAGATGCAGGCCAATTCCTAGACTTTTGGTTATTGATCCTAGGTTTTGGTTTGCTACCATTAGTTGTGCTTTGTGATCTAGCAGAAGGCATCACACTAGGTTTTGAATTCCTACTACTTTCTTGTGTCTTTTTCTTAGCTTCCTCTAGGTAGTATTTATAAACCATGTCATTTGAGTTATATGTAGATGATCCAGGTGAAATCATGTGATGAGGTTTTGCAACAACAGATTCTCTTTCCTTAGGCAAATAATGTGTAGTGACTGGTTTTGACAAATCGTTGTTGACGTCAACTTGGGAGGCAAACCGTTGCTTTGAAATTCTAGGTCGTTCATACTTAAACGCAGTTGGTTTTCTAACAACTAATTGGTTTCTACATGGTTGTAAAGCCGGTTTCCCTAAGATTGACGATTTTGCAAACTTAGTATTCACACTATTTCCTGTTAATTTCCTTAACTCATTTTTTAATGCTGCAATTGCAAACCCTTTTTCCTGAAGTTGAGCTTTGAATTTATCATTATTTGCAATCAAAGAAGTTGTGTGTTCTATGTTCTTAGCTCTCGTTGTCTTGATAGAATCAAACATTTCTTTGTAATGCCTTTTCAAAGTCTCATTTTCCTTAAGTAACTTAGCCACTTTATGTTCCAATTCGATGTTTATTGTTTCAATTACATCTATGTCATGTTTAACCTTGGCTTCATTACTTGTTACTTTCAAAAATTGACCATGTTGCCCTTCTTTTAAAGCTTGATTTTGATATTTAAGTTCAAGATTAACACAATGTGCTTCCATTCTTAAAAAATCTTTTTGAAATTGGGCAACGGTCTTTTTGAGACGAATATTTTCAGATTCAAGAGATTGATTTGAGAGTTCAGTTGTCTGGTTATCAGTTAATTTAGCAGGCAAAGGACATGTGTCATGACATTGTTCAATTCTGGTCAACCTCTCCTTCATTATTGAATTCAGGTTGCTCAGTATGTTGTTGTCCAAGTAGCAAAGAATTGATTTCAGCCGTTGTTTGTACCTCAGCCATTGGCTCTTCATCATATATGGGTCTGATATCTGCATCATCAGCATGTGCATCATTCCCTGATCTGCATGCATGTATCTTGGCTCTTTAATGTTGTCCTAACTGCTTTCTGTATCCAACACAAGCAACATCCAATGCTCTTAGTCGAAATCAAACCTTATACCTCTGTTGTTCTGCATTTGTTCTTTCATTCACCAGCTGTAATACTCTTGTTTCTACTACTTGCTCTTTCATCAATCGACTTCTTAACAGATTCCATGTGTTGGATCAGTGTGTCACGAAATTCTAGAATCGCAAGTTGAGTGTATTGGAGAAAGTAGTTGCGTGTCATTACAACAAATTCCTCATACTAAATAAATCCGAGACTAGATCGAACATCTGAAACTGTGTCTCAGAGTACTTTTAAAAGGCAGCCATAGATCCAATCACAGTGAAAATTCTTCATGTCCAAATTGTTTTCTAGTTGTGTCCCCGTTCAGGAACATTGATGCCTGGTGAAAAGTCTCTATATCTTGACCAAAGATTGTCACAAATGTCAAACAATTTGAAATCCAGACTCGGGTTCGAAGTTCCTTGTAAGTCATTGTTTGAAAGAAGCTTGAGGTGTGAATGAAGTTGTCGAAAAGATACCATGCAACTTTATTTTGCTTTGTCTTGAATTTGTTGCATTTGATTTTTGTAATGAATTCTAACACTAAGATAAAGAATCTGTTCGTTTCCATTTGAATTGAAAATTTCAGTGGAACAAGATTTTAGGATCTTAAGTTAAGATGTGTAGTTGAATGAAGTGTGGTAAAAAGAAAGAATAAACCGTTCAACGGATATAAAAACAAGACTTATGTATTAAAACCGAGAAAAGAATTATGTCTTTCGCGAGATTTTACAAAATCAATAGAAAACCGTGAATGTTAATTGATTTGGATTAAGGTTTGTTTGTTGTGAATTGAATGTCTTGAAAGTTTAAATTCCTAAACTGACCATGTTATTTCCGCTGCAAGAGTTGCATTTCCCTTGGCTTGAAAGAAAAATTGCATATTTCGCTTGAATTTGAAACATATTTCGCTTGTACTCAGTGTTGCATGTTTCGCTTGAAATTCAACATATTTCACTTAAAATCCAACTTTGCCACTGTTTGCGCTTGAAAAGCTTACATATTTACGTCTAATAAAAGCAATCTTGCATGTTTCGCTTGAAATTCAATCCTTCATGTTTCGCTTGATTTGCATATTTCGCTTCGGTTAACAAAAATTTGGCAAAGTGTTTTTTTATTAAATTGTAATATTTCGCTTGAGCTAAACCTGCATATTTCGCTTATAACTTAAACATATTCCACTTCTATAATAACCTGCATATTCCGCTTGGCCTAAACATACATGTTCCGCTTGAGGTCACTTTCGGGTGAGGACCACTTAAACTAGAAAACAAAATGTCCTTGTCTTTGTAGGCTAATATTGTGGATCTTGGTCTCCTCTTGTTTGACCGGTTATGACCACCAAAATTAAGCCAATCATAAATAAGCTTCGAAAATAAGCAACCAAAATAAGCTTGAAATAAGCTTGAAATTTATCAAACTAAGCTCGGAAATTGTGAAAAAGGAAAAACGAAGCAACTAGTTTAGTGACTTAGAAGATGTAGACCAAGTATAGCAAGATGTAAACAAGCAAAACAAATCAATAAGCCTAAAAAAATTTGAGCCGTGAGCTTATTTTGAAAATAAGCCATGAAATTTTGAGCTTATTACGAAAAATGAAACACAAGAAGGTGTAGATCAAGTGAAGCAAGAAACAGATGAGAAAAAGCAAACCAATAAGCCCTAAAAAAAATTTGGACGTGAGCTTATATGAAGAGATAAGCCACGAAAATCTTAATTTTGAGCTTATTAAACCACAAAACAACCACAATCTACCCGAGGCTCTTAATACCAAATGTCAGAATCTAAATAATCACTTCCACTTCATAATGATGAACAAGAAAAGTAAGATTGGATGATGAGAAGAATTGTAGAGAGAGAAACTAGAAAGAGAAACTAGGGAGAGAATAAAAATAGAGGTTGATTAACTTGCACAAACACAAATGAGTGGGAAGGATTGGGAGGGAATGTGAGACCAATAATCCTCTCTCCACACATGGAGAGGGGTTTATATACCCTAGATGGGCCGGCCTTAAAAGGCTTAGTGGGCCAAGGGTTTGTCTTGGGTTGGGCTCGAGTTTACTTGGGCTTTCGCCCGATACACGTGACCTATTAGATTACATTAAATGAGCCCAATACCCGTTTAGCCTATTACAACATTTAATATATAAATGACCGAGACCTAATATTCTAAATGAACGAACTTCTCGTTCGACTCAATATTTTTGAGGCTAACAACTCCTGTTAAGCAAAATGAGAAAAGACCAGTTCACAAAGTTAGTACTGCTAGGCCAGTTAGTACTGCTAGGCCTGTTAGTACTGTTAGACCATTTGCTCCAAAAATAGCACACACTAGTGGTTCTATTAGACCAATTTACCCAAGAATAGACAATGTAAGACCAAGAGGCTCATATTCACCTATTAAGATGTCTTTTTACACAAAAACCAGCTTTTAGACCCAAAGACTTAAAACAAGATGTTAAAACTTTTGGGGTTCAAAATATGACTACTGCTGGGACAAGAGTAGTAGTTAGTACTGGTAAGGGTAAGATGGATACTGACCTTAAAAAGTCAAGGTGGGTTTGGAGGCCTAAGGGAAATTACTTGGATCATGTGTCCAAAGACAGTGGATCATTCATGCTTAAGAAGGTTATTATGTTGACGCCAAAGGAGTTTTCCAGTCCAAATGAGCTTGTATCCCTAAGGAGATACTAATCTCTTTACTTTTATGCATGGGCAAATCCAAGATCTTGTTGCAGGATCATGCAGTGGTGATAGTAGGTTGTCTCCTAGCCAAATGACTGGCCAACAAAGCATATCTTTCAGACAATGAAGGAACTTACAATGGAGGCTTTGTGATTTTGGAAGTGATCCAAGGAGTAAAAATAACGGGTACGGAGTAAAATCAGAACCGCTAGATTTAGAGTATGATGATGTTTACTTTGTATAGTGAACTTAAGTTTAACCTTTTCTCTATCTCACAACATGTGTTGACAAGAAAAGATAGTTCCTTATTTACTGAGACTGAATGCCTTATCTGATCTCTTAGCTTAAGTTCTGGATGAAAGTCAAGTTTGTACTTAGAGCTCCTAAAAGGATGATGTGTACAAGCTTGAACTTAAATGAACATTATTCCTCTGGAGTATAACTATGTTATATGCAATTGCAACAGCAGATGAGTGTTCTAAATTATGGCATTGGGGGATAATAGGTCATGTGACTTTTCAAAATATAAACAAACTTGTTAAAGGTCACCTATTTAGAGGTTTGACCTTCAAAAGTTTTTATGAATAGACCACACTTGTGGTGCCTGCAAAGGGTAAGCAACGATAAGGACTCCTGTAAGTCCAAGTTAGAAAAAATCATCAAAAGCCCCTAGATTACTTCATATGACTTATTTTGACCACGTATCTCATAGAAAGTTATTAACAAGAAAGGTATGTTTGGTTTGACTGGTAGATTTTAGCAGATTTAGTTGGAGAATTTTCTTAGCTACCAAGGATGAAACAAGTGAAATCCTTTGTAAATTTATCATAGACTTAGAAAACCAATTGAATCATAATGTTAAAATCATTAGATGTGATTATAGGACAGAGTTTAAGAACCATGCTATGAATGAATTATGTGCTAAGAAAGAGATAAAAAGGGAGTTTAGTGTGGCTAGAACTCAACAGCAAAATGGTGTTGCAGAAAGAAAAACAGGACCCTAAATGAGGCAGCAGAACTATGTTAGTGCAAGATTACTTTTACCTCTCCCATTTTGGGCAGAGGCAGAAATACAGCTGCTATGTACTATATATGGTATTAGTGACCCAAACTCAAAATAAGACATCTTATTAACTATTAGAATAGGTAACTCACCTAGGTAATTAGTTTTTATGAGACCTTGTGGGTGCCCCTTGACCATTTTAAACACCTTAGATTCCTTGGGCAAATTTGATGGGAAATCTGATGAAGGTTGTTTGCTTGGATACTCTACCTCTAGTAAAGCCTTTAGAGTATACAACAAAAGGACCAAAGATAATCTGAAACTCAAGCCACACCCTCTCCTCCTTACTTAAGTGCAGACCAACATGCGACACAGCCTGACCCATCTCCCAGACCTTCACCTACTATTCCTATTCCTGATTCCATTCTAGAGGATTCTGGCAGGAATCATGGAGGTCAGTCACCCGATCCCTATCAGTAAATGAGGATGGCCTGACACTCCAAAGTGTATATGATCTTTGTATGTCCTTATGTAAACAGGTCACAGATCAAGCCAAAGAAATTTATAACACATTAATGCGAACAGATCAAGAAGCTTTAAGAAGAAAGCCAAACCTGTTTATCAACAGCATCACAAAGCTGTGGATAAGAAGTGATATCCATGAAGCAAAGATTGGCAGAACGAAATCATGAAAACAAGTGGATGCCAAAAGGACTAGTATCCAAATAGGTGGAGAAGGAGGGGGTAAGACCTGCAAAGCTGAACCTACAATGCATAAAGATCCATCTTTTGATGATCTTGATGATATTGTGGATGATGCAATAGACTACATGGAGTCTGAGGATGCTCAAGATGAGGGGAGGACAAGCTTTGTGGTGCTTGAAGAGAAGGAAAGTACATAAAAGGGAGTTAGTACTGAAGTAGAAGTTAGTACCATCAAGCCAGATGAAGGTACCGACAAGTCAAAGTTAGTAGCTTGACAAGCCCTTAAGTTGGGGGGGGGGGGGGGATGGGGGGGTGGGGTACCTGAAAAAATGGGGAGTACCGCTAAGCCAAAAGAAGTAGAAGTTAGTACCGACAAGCTTGATAAAGGTACTGCTGATCTAAAAGATGGAACTTCAGATGAAAGTATTGTTCCTACAACTGTTTTTAGAGATGATGAGACCATTGCTAAGTTTTTGGTATCTATGAGCCGAAATAAGGCTAAACAAAAAGGTGTTGAGATCAAAGATGCTGAAGATTCAGATAGACTAAGGGCTACATCAACAAGATCAGTACTTACATTGAAGCCTCTTCCTAAAATTGATCATAAAGACAAAGGCAAGAAAGTACTTGAGGAAGAAGCTGAGTCAGATGCTGAGTCAGAGGGAGTTAATGAAGCTGAAAGAAAGTTTGATCAGCTTGCTAAGGATGAAGAAATAGCCAAAAAGGTGCAAGAGGATTGGGGAACAGAAAGAGGAAAGAAAAAAAGTTAAGCTTAGGAAGAGCAACAAGGCTACTCTTATAGAAGATTTTGATGATATTCAGGCTAGAATTAAAGCTGATAGACTTCTAGCTGCAAGGCTTCAAGAGGAAGAAAGAGAAACATTTACAGTTGAAGAGAGAGCCAAATTTCTTTATGATACTATTGTTGCTCACAGGAGGTTCCTTGTTTAACAAAGAGCTGCTGCAATCAGAAGCAGACCACCAACAAGAACTCAGCTAAGAAACTAAATGATGACCTATTTGAAGCATGTAGGAGGAAAGAAGCATGCTGATTTAAAGAACAAGAACTTTGAAGAAATACAAGTTATGTATAAAAAGGTTAAAAGGTCTGATAAAGACTTTATTGCTATTGGTTCTGCTGAGGATGAGAGAACAGGATTAAGGAATGAATGAATAATCCTAAAGAGAACCCTAAAAGGGAAGATGGTTGTCCAATGAGACTCCAAGGAGAAAGACACAGTAAAGGTACGCTTATTCTGCAAGTGTTAGTCCAAAACCAAGAAAATACAATCCAAAGCATTTGCTTCTTTAATAGTATTAATTTTGACTAACAGTATTAACTAACAGTATTAAGTATAACTGACATTACTAGTTATACTTAGCAGTATTAATAGATACAACTAACAATACTAATCTTGTACAAAACTTTACAAAGACACAAAGAGATTAAAACATCAAGGATTTAGCATTCTAATACTTGCAACCAAGTATTGAAACCTTCCAACATCAAAGGCTTTTGTAAGTAAGTCTGCAAAATTATTATATGCGTGTATTTTAATCACTTGAATTAACTTTTTATCATTGCAATCTCTTATAAAATGATGTCTAATCTCTATGTGTTTTGTTTTAGAGTGTAAAATAGGATTCTTAATAATACATATAGTACTGTTATTGTCAATATTAATCATGGTGTGCATAAAATTATACCCATAATCCACCATTTGATTCTGAACTCAGAGTACTTGTCTACATCAACTGGCAGCAGCCACATATTCAGCTTCAATAGAGGAAGTGGCAACCACACTTTGCTTCTTGCACTGCCATAAGATTAATCTGCACCCTAGGAACTGACAACCTCCTGTTGTAGACTTCCTATCTAAGCTTGCTCTAGCATAGTCACTATCAAAATATGCAACCAAATCAATGGAAGAATCTCTAGGATACCAAAGGCCTAATTTAGGTTGGCCTTTTAGGTACCTAAAAATTCTTTTCACGGCATGTAAGTGTGAATCCTTAGGTAAGACTTGGAATCTGGCACATCCACATACTACAAACATAATGTCTGGTCTAGATGATGTAAGATACATCAATGATCTAATCATTGACCTATAAAGATAAACATCAGCATCATCACCATCTGAGTCCTTGAGCAAAGGCTTATCTATATCCATTGGGGTGCTAGCTGTCTTGACATCTGTGAAACTAAACTTCCTTAATATTTCAGCTACATATTTATCCTGACTGATAAATATCTCATCTTCTTTTTGCTTCACTTCCAATCCTTAGAAGAAAGTGAGTTCTCCCATAGAACTCATCTGAAACTTGCCATGCATCAGGTTCTCAAACTCAGTACATAGCTCCTTCTTTGTAGAACCAAAGATAATGTCATAACATAGACCTGTACAAGTAAAATATCCCCTTTTTGCTTCTTAATAAACAAGGTCTGATGTATCTTTCCTCTGTGAAACCCATTGTCCAATAAATACTTGGCTAAGGTTTCATACCAGGCTCTTGGAGCTTGATGCAAACCATAAAGTGCTTTCACCACCTTGTAGACTTTGTCTAGGTAGTCAGGATCTTTAAACCCTAGAGGTTGACACACTTTTCACATCTATCTGATACACCATAAATCCCATAAAGGAAGCATAGGCTAAGAACAAACTTATTGCCTTAATTCTTGCTACAGGAGCAAAAACTTCATCATAGTCTATGCCTTCTTCTTAAGTATATCCCTGTGTAACCAGCTATTAGGAATTATGCATTCCTGACTTAGTACCGCTAGTTATATTACTTAGTACCGCTAGTTGTAATTAGTACTGACAGTACAAAGTGTTAAGTACTGATCAGTTAGTTAGTACCGTTAGTATAAAGTAGTTAGTACCGTTTATGAGATATGCATGAGATATCTTAGGAAAGGATATGCATGATCTTTATACGCATTTTGTAAAGCCCATTAGGGTTTCCTTAGTCTATAAAAGGAACCCTATGCATAGTTAGTAGATATAGTTCTACACAGATCATAGAGATCATATAGTAATCATAGTTTGTAATCTGTAACCTAGGCAGATTCAAGGTTTAATATAAAAGTTCTTTTGTGATATTCAATATTGTTCTTCTTAGCATTATTGATTAGATTCCGCATAATCAATAGTGTTTACTCAGTGTTTCATTATTGTTGCTTTAGAATTATCTAAAGGAGCAAACTCTTTGCAAGCTGAAGGTTAAGATCTATTCAGTAAAACGATCCAACAATTAATATATTGGTTATCTAATCTATGTTAATTCTATTCTATTCTAAACCTATGTTAAAACTATCTCAGTCTAAATCCAAATTCTAACGGGAAAAGAGGGGTTTTTAGCCTGAGAGACTGGCACGGTTTGGTTGGTGACTTCAATCAATTCAAGACACTTTAACCCACGCGAGCTAATTAACAAAGGATAAAAGAGCAGTCAAACCTTATATAAGAAAACTGTATTAACCATTATTAATCTAATTAGAAAGTTGGTTTGTTTATTAAGTGCAATAATTTCTTCTCTTGAGGTGGCATATCATTCTTAAGACTTAGGCGTTACATCATCCTAAGACCTAGACATAATAATTCTGTCATAATTAAAGCATCCGCATAAAGCATCCTTATTTGCTGATTATAATCTATCTTAGGGATTAAAGCAATGGTGATCTTGTTAAACCCTAGCTCATAGAGACTTTACCCACTTACCGCTTAATGGCAATTTATACACTAGTAGTCCACTTGTCCAACTATCTAATGGAATCAGAATGTTACTTGTTGAATTATCTAGGTCACCTGCTAGTCAACACGATCAATAAACCATTGGCAATATCCAATTAACTAGTTAAGCCTGAAGCGTATCCTAGACACAGACTTAGAAGGACAATATTTCAATAGAAAACCGTGAATATTAATTAACATATTTCGCTTAAAAAAATTGCATATTTTGCTTGAAGAATTTGCATATTTCGCTTAACTAGAAAACTGCACATTTCGCTTGATCAATACATATTTCGCTTGAGAAATGAAATGCATGTTTCGCTTGGTCTATTGCATTTTTCGCTTGAAATTAAAACTTATTTCGCTTGATGTTTAACATGTTTCGCTTGCTGTTTAACATATTCCGCTTGAACTCGTAACAAACATATTTCGCTTGAAATTCAAAAAATTGGCAGAGTTTCTTTCTTGAAAAATGTAATATTTCGCTTGAGGTTCACCTGCATATTTCGCTTCAAAATAATGTTACATATTTCGCTTGAAAATTTTCGTGCATATTTCGCTTACCATACATGTTTCGCTTGATGTCTTAATCAAGTGAGGACCACTTTTGTCTTCTTTAGAAAACAACAAAAATGTCCTAATCTTTGTAAGCTAAGAACGTGGATCTTGTTTCCCCTCTTGTTTGACCGGTTGTGACCATAAATAGGGTATAAGAAAATTCAAATAAGTTTGAAATAAGCTTCCAAATAAGCTAGAATAAGCCAAATCTTTTAAGCAAGAATAAGCCACAAAATAAATGAAAGAGCACGAAATAAGTTGTGTAACACGAAGAATAAGGAATGAATAAGCTCAACAAACCAATAAGTCCCAAAAAAAATTGAACCGTGAGCTTATTGTCAAAATAAGCCACGAATTTTTTTTGTTTTGAGCTTAAGAAACAAGAAAAATAAGTCGAATCTTTAAAGTTTTATCAAGGATTCGAGTAAGATGAACAAAACAATAAAAAGAACACCAAAAACCCTTTAAGCCGTGGGTTTTTGAAACAAAATAAGCCACGAAAAGAAAATAAGCCATGAAATTTTGAGCTTATTAGACCACAAAATAACCACTATCTACCCGAGGCTCTTGATACCAAATGTCGGTTGCCCAATAATCACTTCACTTCATTATGATGAACAAGAAAAGTAGGAAGAAACTATAAAGAATGTAGAGAGAGAAACAAAAGAGAGAAAGTGAGAAAATGGGAAGTTTACTTGCAAATGTGTAAGTTACAAATGACCAACCCTCCTCACTTTCCTTGAGGAGGTGTATATGTATCAAAACTAAAAGGCTTTCATGCCTTTAGTAATTCTACGGGCCGGGCTCGGGATTACTTGGGCTTTCGCCCGATACACGTGACCGGTTAGATTACATATAAGAGCTCGTTTACCCGTCTAGCCTATTACAACGTATATTTAATTAATGACCGAGACCTAATATAATAAATGAACGAACTTCCTTGTTCGACTCAATATGTTGAGGCTAACAAAAAGATAAAACTGTTGATGTGTTATAAAAACCGTTTGCATCTTAACACACCGACTGATTTTCCTAAATTAATTTTCAATCTTATGTCCATGGGAAGCCTCACAAGGGTATCTGGACATAGGAAAGCTGAACATGATATGACGACTTAATCAGGAAGATAGTAACTTACCGGTTCACTCATACCATGTTGTCTGCTTTGAGACGCTCGGGTAATGAGAACGGCTAGTACAGCTGCGAAACCCTGTCAAGGAGATTCTTCAGAATTCTACCTGATCAGAGGCAGTATTTATACTGATCAACGAGGAACCGTGGTTATTGCAACCATATTTGACGAAGTGACAAAGCCACTTTCGTCCATACATATTGATTACCACTAACCCTTTCATGCAGGTAATCCCGATGGTCACAGCTATTGGATCAAGACAAGTCAATATTCATAGCTACATGCTCATACTCGACCGACATACATAAAGACATCATGAAAGCTCAGGTACATGTTTCAAGACTTCCGCTACTCTGATACCGCACGTCCTTCTTGAAGCGACGAAGTGTTAAAGTTAAAGAACTTCAAGAAAGATGTTTTATTCAAGCTTTCAATCTCAAGAAAAGTATGAGCATGTCGGTCCAAAAGTCACAAGTACACAAGATGGCGAAAATATCTCAAGATGATGATAAGAGATTATGCTTGGTTGATGATCTCAAAGAAGTTCAAGTTCACTTACAAGTCAAGCTTAAAGGAACAAGCTCAAGCCTAAAGTCAAAGATCACTACAACATATCACAAGTTAATGATTGAAGTTTAAAGACTACGAGCTCAAGACTGAAGACAAGCATAGTATGCTAGGATTAACCATTTTGTAAAATGGAGCGACCTCTCTTAGGGGGAGATTGTTAGAAATACGAAAAGTATCGGTCACTCCCATAATATCATAAGATAGGCTCGTAGTATAGTTTTTGGAACCTTGATAAGGTAGAAAGGCCCAAGGACCATGATAAGCCCATTAAGGGTCCATGGCCGACCATGCTTATTGTATAAGTACCCCTCTGCACACCTTGGAGAGGGTTGGTTGTTCACTTTTACATTTCATATCAATCTAATATTACTCTCTTCCTTTCTCTCTCTAAAAGTGTTCATCCCTTCCACTTTCTCTCTCTAGTTCTTTGTTATTTCATTGTGAGATAAGATATATCACATATTCTACAAATAATATATACAATAACGCCACAGAA
>BQNB010021691.1:0-43820 GCA_026074375.1 Tanacetum coccineum | reverse complement strand
GCACGGCCTTAAAAAACTACCTAGTATCATATACAACATAGTACATAGGAGACGTGCTTAGTTATAAATTATATATCCAACCTTCCAATAATTGGATGAGTAAGAACGGTCAAAATAAATGGTATGATGTCGGTTGTAATTAATCTTTAATCTCTATAAGTTACGTTGTTCTTATAATTAAGTAGCAAATCGGTATTAGTAAAAACTAATTTTATCTACTGTTGCAGGTACTGATGTTGGATCACCAAATGTTCAGACTTCTTAGGATTACAACTATATACTAAAATGAACGTCGGATGCAAACAATGTTTGGATTTTTAGTGGGTTGTCTTTAGACCGGCTGTCTGGTCTAGCAGGTCGGCCCAACATTCGTGGGTATGGTTTTTTGTTACCAAACAGGCCAATGGGCCGCATCAAGCACGTGGGATGAATATCAACTGTAAGCGGTTGTGATGACCACAAAAGGCCTCAACAAAGGTTAGATGGTCTGCATCTTGGCAGGGCAACTTACTATAGTTGCAGTCATGGCGGATGCATCCCCTTTGTTTGATTATTAGCCTGTCTGAGCCCATGTATGTTGAAGTTGACATATACCACATAATAATATATACAGAGGTGGGGGTGTTCATTTTGCTTTTGATGTGCCTGTAAACTAACAGCTGAAGCAGTCGGCGTAAACGTTTAGTCGTTTTTACTTTAAGGTTTTGGATTAAGAGTGATGCTAATAGTTTCTGCGTTGTGGTTACAGTCACGACGTGCTTTTAAAGGTGTGGGAAAGGCCATATCTTGGCGGGGCGTTTACACCAACGCAGCCATGGTGGTCTTTTTGGCTTGATGTTTATTTTGTTCTTGGCCCACGTTCTTTGTGCGCCTGTTGTTTGTATTGTTCAGGTGGTGATGATGCTTTTCTGTTTTGCGGCACATAGTTTACCTAGCCTTGTCTCCTGGCTAGGCAGTCACACTGATAATGTGAATGCAGCCGCGACGGATGATGGGTAGTGCTATCGTATTCGTGAACCTGAGCCAAAGATGAATTAATCGTTTATTTTTAAGAATCTAGGAAACGCAACACACTAAAGCAATGTATACTAATGGTGAACATGATATGCATCATGTCAGTAAAGGTGTCCCTGAACAGGTATATCATGAAGGACATGTTTATGGCTCTCAGATTTTGCATCTTTAGCATAATAACTCTGACATTGACCATACGTTTTTTTATGCTTTTCAGTTGTTAAGGTTTAACGTTCATCCACATGGCCTTCCTAATCTTGAATAGGTGATCGGCTAGCAGTAGGAAAGGAAACAGGATGCCGTCTTTGAACGGGGACCAACATGTACCCTTCATCTGCGTTATTAGGACAGCACAAATATAAATCGATTATTGCTTTTCCTATTAATGAATTGATTGAAAAGGCTGATGGATTTGCTGGCGTCTTCCCTGGTAAGTCGTGTGCAGCTTCAGCTTATCTTCCTTTGTTAATTATTTAGGAAATAAAGGAATAACAGTAACCTTACAAAAAAAGTAGTGCATACAACTTCAGACTTATGCTATCAATCAGACTTGAACATCCCATTGGTCTGCTATTAATTTTGGGTTATCACTAAGTTGACTTGCTGCTATCCCTTAGGAATGAAATAGTTTGTAGAAGCTAGGTGAAAAGAGCCTGTATTAATTAGGTTAGGACAAGCAGCATGTCTATTTTGTTTTAAAGTTACTTCTATTTTAAGCTTTAGCAGCTTTCTTCAAGATCCATTTAACGTAATAGATCAGCAACTAGAATATTTTCCCTCTTCTGTTGCTAAATGTATGTTTATAAATGGTGCTCTTTTAATTTTTGTTTGCAAAAATGGGTTACTAAAGAGATTTATATTTATCATCTTTCAGTTCATTTTCAATTGCCTTTAAGAGTCAAAGAGGAGAACTGTTTGATGTGTTTTGTTTTGGTGATGTAGATACTTACTTTGGACCAGGGACTGTGGATACTATAAAGTGTCCCTTAAATGCTCAAAACTCGCATGTTAAGTGTTGTGTTAATGATATGTAAGTTTGTTGCATAGTATTACATAGTTTAGAGACTCAAAATAAGCCAGAAAATCTTGGGTTATGAAATATAAGCCAAAACTGAATAAGCTCATAAGCCCAGCTTTAGGATTTGATTTGTTTTATAACGTTGGTTGACTGTTACATTTTGAAATATAGTATAAATAATGGGTTGTTACTTTAGGCTTGATTTGATTTTTTATGTAGGTTATATATGATGTAAGAAGATTATGAAAACTATAATTGTTAATTTGACTCACTGAGTTACTTAAACACAAAAGATAAAACATAACGACACCCGAAATGACAATATTAGCCTTGTATAAATCAAGTCAACGTTCAACAATAAAAGTCAAGAGTCAATAATCATCATCCAAGTCAAGTCAAGACATTTATTAGTATTTATTAGTCATTAATTTGTATTAGGCTCAAGCCCATGGTAACGATTCTAGAATGTTTTCTTATATCATATATATAGGATTGTTGTTATCAATTGAAGGCAAGCAAATCAATTAGCCTTCAATGGTGAATTATCATATTCTAATATGGTATCAGAGCCAACCCTAAACACTTCAAAAAAATACCCGCCCCTAAATCCTTAAATCTGTCGTTGCATTTTTTTCTGTCTTTGCTTGTCTGCTGCTGCTATCATTTGCTTGCATTATTTCCTTTTCATATTGCATGCTTAATTGTTTCCGTATTACTTTTCTTCTAAGCGCACATCATGACAAGTTATAATAACACAATTGGTCTGCATGTTGTTCACACGTCTCAAGGTGTTATCAATCAATATAATGTTGCATTATCAAGCTACTTTAATGGATCATATCCATTTACACCCATCATGGGCTTTGTTAACTTCCAACAGTCCAACATGGCCGAATCCATTTCACACCCTATACCCCTATACTCGGCCCAGCCTAACAATTTGGGTTATGTTTATCTTCAGTCTGGACTTGGACACTATTGTCCTAACTGCTCAGCCCGCATCATACATGACACACCCTCACTAATTTGGTGTCTTCTGTGCCAATTCAGCCGGCCCAAGTGCAACCCCAACCGGCCCAAATACCAATCCAGCAGGCCCATCCATACTCGTCTTCACAAGCGTTCCAAACGATGACTCTACAAGAATCAAATTGGAACATGGATACTGGGGCGTCCTCTCATCTAGCCGAGAACACAGGTATGCTCACTTCTTTTAGCAATCCAAGCTTGTATAAATTTGTATTTGTTGGCAACGGCCAACCCATACCCGTGACTCACACGGGCATAGCCTTTTGATACACCACATTATCCCTTCACCTTATCATGTTCTGTCACACCCTAATATATTTAAAAATTTGATTTTTCGGGTTCGACAATTCACTCGTGACAATAATGTGTCTGTTGATTTTGATGCTTATGGATTCTCTGTGAAGGATTACCAGACCCGCCGGCTTCTTCTCCGCTGTGATAGTACTGGTGATCTATACCCTGTCACTCAACAACCATCCTCTACCACAACCTTTGCTTTGCTTTCATTGAGCCCCACCACGTGGCACAGACGCCTTGGACACCCGAGTGAAGATGTGCTTCGTCGTTTAGAGTCTTCTCGTTTTATTTCATATAATAAAACAAAGTTGCCCGCTTTGTGTCATGCTTGTCAATTAGGCAAACACACTAGGCTTCCTTTTTACAGTTCCGAGTCGAATGTTGGGTCTGTATTTGATATTATTCACTCTGATTTGTGGACATCCCCCATCTCAAGTGAAAGTGGCATTAAATATTATGCTATTTTTTTGGATCACTTCTCGCATTATGTTTGGGTGTATCCTTTGCTTCATAAATCCGACTTGTTCGATACCTTTGTTACTTTTCGCGCATATGTGAATAAACAATTTAATGTTGATATTAAGGCTTTGCAATGTGACCATGGAGGTGAGTATGATAATACCCGCTTTCACAACCTTTTTTGCCAAAATGGCATGCAGTTTTGGTTTTCTTGTCCCAAAACCTCTCAACAAAATGGGAAATCAGAACGTATGCTACGCACCCTTAACAACATTACCCGCACCTTACTGTTTCAAGCACACATACCTCCATCATATTAGGTGGAAGCCCTAAACATGGCCGCTCACCTTTTAAATATCCTTCCATCCACTGCCATCAATAATGAGATACCGTTCACTAAGCTTCATAACAAACCACCCACATATGATTATTTGTGAGTGTTTGGATGCCTTTGTTATCCACACATTTCCTTTGATCATAAACTTCAACCTAGGTCCACAACATGTGTCTTTCTTGGTTACCCGACTCTACATCGAGGGTACCGTTGCCTTGACCTTTCAACCAACAAAATCATAATCTCCCGACATGTCATCTTTGATGAAGACCAATTCCCTTTTGGGTCCATGACGCCCGACACACCCCCATCCTACGATTTCTTGCTACCCCCTCACAACACCCATACGTCCCAAACTACTCATCCTAACAATCACCAATTACCTCCCCCAACTGCCATGCCTCCATCTCCTACTCACACGAGCCCTACCCAATCGCCTCAAGCCCAACCGCAATCCCCACACCACCCCCTTACCCCTCGTACTCCAGCAACCCACCAACAAATGTCGATCCCTCCTTTATCTTCAACTCACGAGCCCACTACACCAAGCTCAACACCGAATACCCATATCACCTCACCTGCTGCTACTGCTCATGGGAACGCCCCAACTACCAATACTCATCATATGGTCACCCGTGCAAAAGCCAAAATTTCAAAACCTCTTGCGCGTATGAATTGTCATGCCACCACTACTTTGCCTATTCCTCGCTCTCATTTACATGCTCTTCGTGACCCTAATTGGCATAAGGCTATGGTAGATGAATATAATGCTTTGATTTCTAACGGAACGTGGGCTCTTGTGCCTCGTCCAGCTAATGTTAATATTGTTCGATCTATGTGGCTTTTCAAGCATAAGTTTAATGCAGATGGCTCGTTGAGCAGGTATAAAGCTCGATTGGTTGCGAATGGTCGCAGTCAACAGCAGGGGATTGATTGTGATGAGACCTTTAGCCCGGTCGTCAAACCGGCTACTATTCGTACTGTCTTGAGTCTTGCAGTGACACGTGATTGGCCTATTCATCAGCTTGATGTGAAGAATGCTTTTCTTCATGGCCAGTTATCTGAGACAGTCTACATGCATCAACCACCAGGGTTTGTTGATTCCGCCCACCCTGATTATGTTTGTCATTTGCAGCGTTCTTTGTATGGGCTTAAACAAGCTCCTCGGGCATGGTTTCAGCGGTTTGCTAGCTTTATTACACGTGTCGGTTTTCAGCATAGTAAAACCGATACGTCACTATTTGTTTATCACATGGGTTCGGATGTTGCTTATCTGCTCTTATATGTGGATGACATCATACTCACAGCTTCGTCTACTGCTCTCTTACAGCGCATTATTACATTACTTCATAGTGAGTTTGCTATGACTGACCTTGGCTCTCTCAATTATTTCCTTGGTGTATCTGCACAGCGATCGAAGTCTGGATTGTTTTTGTCTCAGTCTAAATTTGCAGAGGAAATTCTTGAGCGCGCTCACATGCAGCATTGTAACCCATGCAAGACCCCTGTGGACACTGAGTCCAAACTCGGTTCTGATGGTGACCCTGTCAGTGACCCTACTTTATATCGAAGCCTTGCAGGTGCCCTTCAGTATTTGACATTCACACGCCCAGATATATCTTATGCTGTGCAGCAGATCTGTCTTTACATGCATGATCCTCGTGATCCACATTTTACTGCTTTGAAGCGTATTTTGCGCTATGTTCGTGGGACTATTGACCATGGACTTCAGCTTTATGTCTCATCCACTAGTCAACTCACTGCTTATACAGATGCTGATTGGGCTGGTTGCCCTGTTACTCGTAGGTCTACCTCCGGGTATTGTGTGTTCCTTGGTGATAACCTTTTGTCTTGGTCTGCCAAACGGCAGGTTACATTGTCTCGTTCTAGTGCTGAGGCAGAATATCGAGGTGTTGCGAATGTTGTTGCTGAGACTGCGTGGATTCGGAATTTGTTGCTTGAACTTCACACTCCTCTCTTTACTGCTACTCTTGTCTATTGTGATAATGTGAGTGCTGTGTATCTGTCTACTAATCCTGTGCAGCATCAGCGTACTAAACACATCGAGATTGATATTCATTTTGTTCGAGAATATGTTGCTTCCGGTCAGGTTCGTGTGCTTCATGTCCCTTCCAGATTTCAGTATGCAGATATTTTTACTAAGGGTCTCCCCACAGCTTTATTTCTTGAGTTTCGCTCCAGCCTGAACGTCCGAAGATCTCCCGCTCACACTGAGGGGGAGAATTATTAGCCTTGTATAAATCAAGTCAACGTTCAACAATAAAAGTCAAGAGTCAATAATCATCATCCAAGTCAAGTCAAGACATTTATTAGTATTTATTAGTCATTAATTTGTATTGGGCTCAAGCCCATGGTAACGATTCTAGAATGTTCTCTTATATCCTATATATAGGATAGTTGTTATCAATTGAAGACAAGCAAATCAATTAACCTTCAATGGTGAATTATCATATTCTAATATGGTAATCAGAGCCAACCCTAAACACTTCAAAAAAAATACACGCCCCTAAATCCTTAAATCTGCCGTTGCATTTTTTTTCCTGTCTTTGCTTGCCTGCTGCTGCTATCATTTGCTTGCATTATTTCCCTTTCATATCGCATGCTTAATTGTTGCCGTATTACTTTTCTTCTAAGCGCACATCATGACAAGTTATAATAACACAATTGGTCTACCTGCTGTTCACACGTCTCAAGGTGTTACCAATCAATATAATGTTGCATTATCAAGCTACTTTAATGGATCATATCCATTTACACCCAACATGGGCTTTGTTAACTTCCAACAGTCCAACATGGCCGAATCCATTTCACACCCTATACCCCTATACTCGGCCCAACCCAACAATTTGGGTTATGTTTATCTTCAGTCTGGACTTGGACACTATTGTCCATCACCTGCTCAGCCCGCATCATACATGACACACCCTCAAGCTAATTTGGTGTCTTCTGTGCCAATTCAGCCGGCCCAAGTGCAACCCCAGCCGGCCCAAATACCAATCCAGCAGGCCCATCCATACTCGTCTTCACAAGCGTTCCAAACGATGACTCTACAAGAATCAAATTGGAACATGGATACTGGGGCGTCCTCTCATCTAGCCGAGAACACAGGTATGCTCACTTCTTTTAGCAATCCAAGCTTGTATAAATCTGTATTTGTTGGCAACGGCCAACCCATACCCGTGACTCACACGGGCCATAGCCTTTTGCATACACCACATAAACCCCTTCACCTTCATCATGTTCTTGTCACACCTAATATAATTAAAAATTTGATTTCGGTTCGACAATTCACTCGTGACAATAATGTGTCTGTTGATTTTGATGCTTATGGATTCTCTGTGAAGGATTACCAGACCCGCCGGCTTCTTCTCCGCTGTGATAGTACCGGTGATCTATACCCTGTCACTCAACAACCATCCTCTACCACAACCTTTGCTTTGCTTTCATTGAGCCCCACCACGTGGCACAGACGCCTTGGACACCCGAGTGAAGATGTGCTTCGTCGTTTAGAGTCTTCTCGTTTTATTTCATATAATAAAACAAAGTTGTCCGCTTTGTGTCATGCTTGTCAATTAGGCAAACACACTAGGCTTCCTTTTTACAGTTTCGAGTCGAATGTTGGGTCTGTATTTGATATTATTCACTCTGATTTGTGGACATCCCCCATCTCAAGTGAAAGTGGTATTAAATATTATGCTATTTTTTTGGATCACTTCTCGCATTATGTTTGGGTGTATCCTTTGCTTCATAAATCCGACTTGTTCGATACCTTTGTTACTTTTCGCGCATATGTAAATAAACAATTTAATGTTGATATTAAGGCTTTGCAATGTGACCATGGAGGTGAGTATGATAATACCCGCTTTCACAACCTTTTTCGCCAAAATGGCATGCAGTTTCGGTTTTCTTGTCCCAAAACCTCTCAACAAAATGGGAAATCGGAACGTATGCTACGCACCCTTAACAACATTACCCGCACCTTACTGTTTCAAGCACACATACCTCCATCATATTGGGTAGAAGCCCTAAACATGGCCGCTCACCTTTTAAATATCCTTCCATCCACTGCCATCAATAATGAGATACCGTTCACTAAGCTTCATAACAAACCACCCACATATGATCATTTGCGAGTGTTTGGATGCCTTTGTTATCCACACATTTCCTTTGATCATAAACTTCAACCTAGGTCCACAGCATGTGTCTTTCTTGGTTACCCGGCTCTACATCGAGGGTACCGTTGCCTTGACCTTTCAACCAACAAAATCATAATCTCCCGACATGTCATCTTTGATGAAGACCAATTCCCTTTTGGGTCCATGACGCCCGACACACCCCCATCCTACGATTTCTTGCTACCCCCTCACAACACCCATACGTCCCAAACCACTCATCCTAACAATCACCAATTAAATTTATAAATTTGGTTTAGATTTTTCCATATATTTAATGATTTAAGTTCATTTAGATACCAAATTTTATTTGAATACCAAAAGACTAATCGATACCCTCATCTCAATCTTGAAAAAACATAAAAAAACGCGGAAAAAAAAAACGTGAAAAAAAAAAAAGTTTGTCGAAAGTATATCAAAGTGGATATCTATAAAAAAGATAATTAAATGCCCGTCATGATGGTATATAACGTTTAACGGTTTAAGAAACATTTATGTTTTAAAAAATATTTTACTTAGTAAAGGAAAACGAAAAGTGAGGACTTTTGCATTTCAAAAGAGAAGAATATTTTCTTATTAGGTATGGTGCTTCAAATTTTTTATTATTTTTGAATATATATTTAATTAAAAAGTTTAAATACTTCTAAAATTGACATTATTTTGGTGGAGAAATCTGATAAAGAAAAAAAACACATAAAAATATATGTGTCAAATTATAAAACCAAAAAACTGTGAAAAAAAAGGAGTGATTAATAAAACTTAGTGGTTTAATTTGTTAAATAAGTTGTATGAGTTAAGTGTAAATTTAGAAATTTAGAAATTTTATTATGACTTTAAAAAAAAACAAATAACCCCTTAAACTTTCATAACTTATAAAACAGAAAAAATAAAAATTATAAATATATTTAAAAAACATAATGTACAAGCCCCGTGCGTGCACGGGGATTAAAACTAGTAAGTGAAATAAAATATTTTAAATCTTGATTTCTTTTTAGATGATGATAGAATGAGTCTCTTGGTATCCAAACTTTTTTTTTTATATCCAATATAACTTTTCTCATATTTAATTGTTTATAAAGTTGATTAGGTATGTTTTTAACATCTATGTTGCTTAGTAACATGAAATTGAGTAATAGACCTATTAAATACGGAGTATTTGTCTAAGATGATTAAAAAATTATAGGATGTGAATATAGTTAACATAGTTTGTACATAATATTTTCACAAGTGATTCAAGCAAATTATAAATATTAAAGTTGAATAATTAGTAAGAATGTGTCTTTTGGTCATTTTAGGTTCTTAAATTATCTGTTTTACCAAATAGTCAAAAACTTATTATTCGATAATTGTCATTTTAAACAACATAATCAAATTCAAACATCAAATTTTAAAATCACGTTTTATAACAACTGAAATAAGCAATGTCAAACACCCCCTTATTAATTCTTACCCATTTTACTTGTTGCTATATATTGGTCCTGTTATGTTTTGTCTTGTAACATGATAATCTGGTGGAAGCTAGGCTGTGTTTCTTTCAGACTTTACATCCACTCTTGAAATGGGCTGTGCACAAACTTTTAGGGTGATAGACACAAAAAGCTCAAAGCCAACTATTATCAACATAATTAGACCTTTTTATCATTAAATTAAAAAAAAAAGTTAAATCAAATCTATCATCAAGCATATTGCATGTGTTACAAAGTCAGAGTATGTACTGTCATTAGCAACTCCTTGTTAAGAACGTGGCACATTCATAGTGCCTCAGTAGAGCTATAATCGCTAGATGAGCTAGCGACGATAGCCTTGTTCTTGTTGGATATGTTATTCTGACTGGTGACATTATTTCCGAAACTGTGGGGTGGGTTTAACGATCACATTATGATCTGGTTTTTATAATTACAGAAAAAAAAACATAAATTTGGATGAAAGTATATAATAATGGTAATATTATTACAACAAAATAGGAAATAATCTATCCAAGTACAATGATTCTTTGGTGAGAATGATAATGTAGTTTTTAATTATATATTTTTTTGGTTTCTATGATAAAGTTATCAAATTTTTACCAAAAGCCGGATACTATATAATTTCAAACAAACGGCTAGTTACACATTAAAACAAAATTAGAATTAATGAATTTTCTTATTCTAAAATAGACGGTCAATGTTTGAACATGTGAACACGTCAAATATGTTATGTGGTGACGTGGCGTATATGGATATTTGAAAAACAACAAATACATACATACATGCACATGGTCAGCGAACGAGTAAAGACATTTCTTTTTTTTAACGGCAAATGAATATTTATCTATATAATATAACTGCTACTAGCAAAGCGCTAGAAGCAAAAACAGTACACTAGATAAAAACACAAACAGCATAATCTAGATTTTACCCGAGGCTTTAACTGCGAGGACTACAAAAGGGATGAAAAAACTCTTGCCACTCAGGAATGATTGAGTCTACATCAAAATCATTCCGGAGTAAAGAGATTTCAAGATATGTACTCGATCATTTTCTTAAAAGGAATGCAATATCGTATTTGAAACTTTAAATGAGTATATCATTTCGGATCCCTATCTTTTTTGAAACACAAAATTGTATTGCATGTGACTATGAAATTCAACCAAAATATATCCCTGTAAAACTTTATAAAACAAACCACAATTTGACACACAATTTCATACAACCATCCTCCCCATTTATTCTTTTATAAATCAAAACATCACCTATCTCATAACAGATAGAGTGGTTTGTACATCGACTCAAAGAAACAAAATTACAAGACTCAACTATCACAAAACCCTAATCAAAAGATTAAGAACAATACGATTGTGATTGAGATAAAACAGATATGAAAAAGTGATAAAGACTAGGGCTGCATCTCATTCTTTATATAGGCTTCATCTGGAAGTTCCACTAACTTGGCACAACAAGCCCCTGCACTTTACACAACATGACACATACACTGGTACAAAAACTGGTATTGGTCACTCCAAAAATGTGTGACGATATACATACGGTCACACCTGTTTTTTTGGGTGTTTGTCACTAAAGGTCGCGCACTACGGGTCACAATACGGGACGTTAAGGGAGTTCGTTGGCTATTCCATTGAAAAAGCAGAGTAAAAAAACATTTTAGGGAACCAATTAGAAAAACTAAAAATAAAAAAGGGGGCAAAGGAAGAATAAAAATATAAGCAACATACAGAAGGAATAGAACAAACCTAAATGTCAGGAGAGCAGAAAGGCACTTAAAAACCCGTCATAAAGTGTGACCAATTAGGCACAGAGTTTTTGTTTGCTTAATCAGTAATTAGAGACCGTAAAACACTATTATAGTCACAACGAATGGTTTATTGAAGAGTAACTATATTGTTCGTCATTGGCCACATAAATATATAATATATGTGACATTTGAGATGATTTATTTAAGTAATTGTGTATTTTGTGTGACTATTTCCCGTCATGTGGCCACATGAATATATAATAAATGTGACGTTTGTGATGATTTAGTCACACAACGGGTGTTGTTTTTTTAGGAGCTAGTCACATATAGTTTAAACAAAAAGTTGCACAAAAAGTGTTAATAAGGTGACCCATAGATAGCTTTTTAAAATCAAGTAAATGTTTGTAAATTTTGATATTGTTCATTCCATATGGTCACATGAATTTTATGTTTGTGTGGCCTTTTGTAATATTTAGTCACACAAAGCATGGTTTTTTTGGGATTTAGTCACATACAAGTTAAC
Organism: Tanacetum coccineum; assembly: GCA_026074375.1. Lineage (NCBI taxonomy): Eukaryota > Viridiplantae > Streptophyta > Magnoliopsida > Asterales > Asteraceae > Tanacetum > Tanacetum coccineum. Next base: position 31,722 of record BQNB010021691.1, on the reverse strand, counting down.
CAAAAGTGGCCAAAAGTGTTAATAAGTATGACCATTGATTGTTTACAGATCAAGTGAATGTGTATTTTGTGTGACTATTGTTCATCCAATGGTCACATGAATTTTAAGTTTGTGTGGCGTTTTGTAATATTTAGTCACACAAATCATGTTTTTTTTTTTAATTTAGGTCCCATACAAGTTAACCAAAGTGGACAAAATTGTTAATAAAAGTGTGACCATAATGTTGTTTAAAAAAGTCAATGACTGTGTATTTTTTGTGACTAGTGTTCATAGCCAATATCATAATGAATATTTTAGAGTTGTGTGGCGTTTTGTAATATTTAGTCACACAAAGCATGTTTTTTTTTTAATTTAATCACATACAAGTTAACCAAAAGTGTTAATAAGTGTGACCATATGTTGTTTAAAGTCAAGTGAATGTGTATTTTGTGTGACTATTGTTCATAATCCAAATGGTCCACATGAATTTTATGTTTCTGTGAGGCCATTTTGTAATATTTAGTCCACACAAAGCATGGTTTTTTTTTAGATTTAGTCACATACAAGTTAACCAAAAGTGGCCAAAAGTGTTAATAAGTGTGACCATATGTTGTTTAAAGTCAAGATGAATGTGTATTTTGTGTGACTATTGTTCATCCAATGGTCACATGAATTTTATGTTTGTGTGGCGTTTTGTAATATTTAGTCACACAAAAGCTTGTTTTATTTTAATTTAGTCACATACAAGTTTAATCAAAAGTGGCCAAAAAGTAATTAATAAAGTGTGACAATGTTGTTTAAAGTCAAGTGAATGTGTATTTTGTGTGACTATTGTTCATTCAATGGTCACATGAATTTTAAGTGTGTGTGACAATTTGTAACATTTAGTCACACAAAGCTTATGTTTTTTTTGTTATTTAGTCACATACAAGTTAACCAAAAGTGGCTAAAAGTGTTATATAAGTGTGACATTAAGTTATTTAAATTAAGTGAATTGTAATTTTTGTGAGACTATTGTTCATCCAATGATACACATGAATTTTTAGTTTGTGTGGCATTTTGTAATATTTAGTCACACATCAAATTAAACAAAGAGTGACCAATAATGTTGATAAGCGTGACCATATTATGTGAGTGCATCTTTTAGTCACATATAACAAATCAATAATTTGTGTCATTAATACTATATAATTAATATATTATATATATATATATATATATATATATATATATATATATAACAAATCAATTAAAAACAAAAAGCAATTTCAAATTGAATAAAACTCAAATGTATAATAACTGAACAAAATAACAATTGTAATGTCGTAACAGAATTCAAATCCTCAACTACCATAAATTAAAGAGCTTATGACTCTTTCCCCGTACCTAGCTTGCCGTTGCATGGTTTCACGAGAGACATAACTTTTGCGCTTCGATTGTAATTTTAGTGCAGAATTGTAATCACTAATCTTTTGTATCGTAGTTGGTGGTGTAACCTGCAAAGTAAAACAAAAAAACGCCTTGTATCAAACATTGAATTAAATATGAAGAATTATATATATGTAGGTTGAAAAAAACACAGTATGTACCTTAATTCCTCATCAAAAACAACTTGATTCTTTGGCCATAATGCAAAGAAACACCTACGCCATCCTAAACTGTTTTAACACATTATTTTCCCCTTAAACCCCGTCCCCCCCCCCGGTATGCATGCTGCACCCACTAAAACATGAACAATGACATCTTTGTAGCAATCATTTGGGAGTGCTTGGTTATACAGCATTTGTTTTCCACCCCGCCAAACTGTATAATGGTAACCCAAAGCAACAATAGTATGATTTTCTTTAAGTGCCACAGTTTGCACTTAGAAAATGCCTACAAAAAAAGAATTTTTGCATGTATCGTATCAGAAATTATTTAAAACAAAAGAATAACAAGACACATTTTGAGAATACAAACTGTTGATAGTTCTTGTTTAGGAGAACACATTCTTGCGATTGGGAATCTTGAGACCCGTTTCTTCGTGACTTAGGCGTTTTCTTAGGTCTGACAGTTTTAACAGGTTCCTATATGTATATATAAAACACGGTACATTAGTCATGTATGTAAAATTCAAAAATCAAAACCATTGTTTCCATTACCTTTTCTGAAGTTACAAGCCCATTAGACTTCTTTTTAATTCTCGCATCTTTATCACGTACAACAACACTTGACTGAGTTTCGTCCACCTCATAAGCGCCCATTGGAGTCACCTGCAATATAAATTAAGAAATACATTGACTCGTCAGTTTATGTTCAGTATCTGCTATCATTAGCATCAATGGTTTTAGCATTAGAAAAATGAAATTGTTACAACATAAAAAGTAGCTTACAAACTGAGGCTACTTTGCCATTAAGATGACAAATTCAACAGCAATCCCCTTGTTGCAGTCCCCACCACCAACTGATCATGCAGTTTACTAAGCATAACCCATTTGGTTTCTGTCATCTCCTTAGACAATTTATTGACCAATACATCTTTTTTGTGTCATCTTCGGTGGAACATTTATTGACCAATTCATCTTTTGTTGAACCGCTTTTTCCAAAACGAAAAAAAATAGTACGAGCCACCTCATTATCAAGTTGAGTTTGAAGTAACTCAATTCTTTCATCAGTTGCTTGTCTGCTTCGAGGAAGATGAAAATACCTCTTGTATGTAACTCCACTTCCCACTCCTCTTGCATAACCTCCCTTTTCCTTACCAAACACAACTGTCATGGCATCAGTGCCATCATCAAGATTCAAGGTTCCTTCCTTGATCTTGTCATCTCATCTTTCTGCACAAAAATATGGGAAATAGGTTATTAAACGTAAATAAGCATAATAATAGAATTTGCAGTCAAACTTACAAGTTTATCTCCCACTGATCTAATCTCATCATCTGTAAATTCTCCATCTTTGTTTACCCTTCCTTTCAACCACATTATACCACGCGGGGGTTCTTCATCTGCTTCAATTTCTTTATTTTCGATCTAATAAACATCAAATGCATACACATGTAAAGTTAAACCAAGATAAACGAAAATATGAGGGTATTAAATGCAAATGTGCAAATTATGCAATGTAAACAGATTCATTTCTCAAACTCATCTCTCAATTTGTAAAACAAACATTATGTAATCTTACCATTTTCTCTTTCACAAAAACATATCCACCTCGTCCCATTTTATGATGATAAACATTTTTGGAACGCGTCTTTTTACCGCTCGACTGATTTCTCCTAAAAACATAAAATCACAAGTGTTTTGGGATAAAAAGCCCTTCTTGATCAGTTACAAGATTAATGTTTGCTCAAGTCATCATAGTGCACTGATGATCATCAAGGAAAAGATACCAAGTGTTAGTAACATTGCTAAATTAAATATGTTACTACTTACCGCTAGTCATATAGTTAGTATGCAAGTTAATATATTACTACTGCTAGTTATAACTAAGTACTGCTAGTAAAAAGTTAGACTGCTAGGAGAAACTACAATAAATAAATGACGTGGTTTACTACTGCTGGCAATACAGTTAATGTTGCCAGTGGGAGTTAATGCTGCCATTGAAAGTTACTACTGCTAGTTCAAGTTAAGACTGCCAGTGGAAAAGTTAATGCTGCTGGATTGTTAAAGCTGCTGAGAAGATTACATACTGCTTATTATGAAAATGGACCATATAGACTTAAATAAAATTACTAATTAAAACCTTGTATGATCGGTGGACGTAAGTTTTACAACTCGACCCATTCTTCTCCTGCTGTTCACAATTGCACTATACTTGGCCGGAGTTCATTCATTTCGAAGGTGTTTTAGGTTGGGCAATCTGTATTTTTTCTTTAGTTTCATTCTGAAATTACCTAAGCAGATACCAGACGACGCATTACCAAGTTCTAGGACTGACAAGATCAACATCAAAATATCGCTGCAAAGATAAATATCAATTTGTTAATAGTTGCACAATAATAAATGCATAGATAAACTTATGTAGTACTAGGTTAAAAAATAGTATATATGTACAGTGATTTCATCCCATAGTTTATCTCTTTATCCACCTTCTTCCAGGATAGAATCTTCAAACCTATTTGCTCACGAACAAGATCTCCTAAAAAACTCAAAAACAGTGCTCTGTGTAACCCTGATACCTATTCAAACGCATCAAAGGTTAACCTTGATCTTTATTCCACAGGTTTGCCATATTCCCGTGCGAAAACTTAATATAGCCTGGTTATGCCCCTCTTAACTAGTTTTCATATCTAATGGTTGGTTCCCATCCGCATCTTCAGTAAAAAGACATGGTTGGGTTCCATCCGCATCTTTCATCATCAGATACTTCTCGGATTCATTCCGAACATATCATCAATTTCATTATTAGAAATAACCAAAAGATCATGATCATCGGCTTGAATTTCCACCAAATGATTCTAAAAATCGGATTGATTTTCCATGACTCTTGAGCAACAATGTGTAAAAGAAAATGATTCTGGCTTGGAGAGTAATGGTAATAGAAGATTTGATTTTTCTGTTTTGGTCGTTGCAGTCTTTTATTAGGAGAGAAATCAGGGTTTATGATGAATATGAAATGACTCTTTTTTTAGAAACATATGCATTTAAAAAAATTTCGAAAGTGATGCATTTAAAAAATTTTGGATAAATTTTTTGGCTCCAACTTCTTTTAAATTAACAATTTAATTATTTAAAAAAAATCCATTTTTGAAAAATATGCAATTTGGCTCCAAAACTGCATTTTTTCTCCAAACTACTGCTGGTAATACAGTTAATGCTGCCAATGGGAGTTGATGTTGCCCGGAATCAGACGAATTAATAAAGTCTAGTGTTGAGAACCTTGTCCCAACCCCAAGTGAGTCCGAGGATTTATCCAAGGATTTATCCGATATTGAAAGTGAGTGTAATGTGCCCGTTTGTGATGATTTTACAACTGTCTCTAATCCTCTCTTTGATGCTGACAATGATTTTTCCTCTAGTGATGACAAGTCATTTTCTGATGAGGACGTTTTGAAAGAAAATTTCAATTTTTTTTTCAAACCCTCTTTCTGATGAAGAAATCATTTCTACTAAGATAGATCCGCATCACTTTAATGCAGAGTCTGATCTTATAGAATCCTTGCTTAATCGAGACACTTTGATTATTTCTTCTCCTAAGTTTGATTCTCTTCTCGAGGAGTTCTCCGGTGAACTCGCTCATATTGATTTAATTCCACCAGGAATTAATGAAGCCGACTTTGATCCTGAGGAAGAAATTCGTCTTGTTGAGAAATTGTTGTATGATAATTCATCTCCTCGACCTCCGGAAGAATTTAATTCTGAAAATTCTGATGCTATAATCGAATCTTTCTCTCCATCTCCTATCCCCGTTGAGGATAGTGACTCTCTTATGGAGGAGATCGATTTATTTCTTACTCCGGATGACTCGATGCCACCGGGCATTGAGAATGATGACTATGACTCTGAAGGGGATATCCTTTTCCTTGAAGAATTGCTTAGCAATGATTCCCCTTCACTTCCTGAAAATGAGTCATTTCATTTTGATGTTCCATCATCCCTTAGTCCTCCTATGAAACCGTCGGATGATAGAATTTACTTTGAGCCCGATACGGGAGTTTCGATTGTCAAAGTGGTGGTATATTTCCAAACATTATGTTCTTATGCCTAGGACTTTTACCCCCCCAACCCACCCTTTGTCCCAGTGAATGACACCTTGCTTCCATTTCATCTGAAATGAGGAACAAAGTTCATACTCATATCTCATCGGGGCTCTAAAGCATTCCAGCTTATTTCTGAAACCGCGATGATGAACTATGGAGGGACTTTCTTTATCTTGGATGTTCCATTTCCTTCCATTTATTACCCTCCTTGACAGCGTCAAGTATGGGGGATCGAGTCAGGCTCAAGACTCGGTTAACAAAAATAAGTGCTTCGTGGGTGGCAACCCATGCTTCTCTAAAGTATAATTTATAGTATAGTACTGAATAAGTGTTTCTGAGAGGTTTCGACTCTTCCTTTCCTCCGTGTTTTTGTGGTTTATGTTATAGGTCCATTTGGCCCGAATTTTGAAGCCTCTCGCGCTCGTGTTTTGTCCTTCGTTCACTCGAGCTTCAAATCCTCAGCTTCATTTGGGAAATCCAATATCTAAATCTTATCGACTAACGTTTATCTTTAAGCATACTTAATAAACGGCTTTTGATTTACGTAGAGACCCTTCTTAAAACATTGAGGATAATGTTTAGTTCTAGTATGGGGGGATCTATCGATTTGATTGTGGTGCCGCTGCAGCCGTTGTTTTCCACGTAACACCCGTTTTAATCCACCAAAATACCAAAAAAAAAATGAAAAAATTTAAAAATTTTCAAAAATAAAATAAGTGTTTTGTCACAATTTTGACTTTCCTGCTGGGTAGAATAAGAATAAATTTTGACTCAATCAAGCGTGTTGAGCTCTAGCTTGTTCCTTAACTTTTAGACTAAGCTTTTGCGGATCTTTTTATTAAAGATTTTAAATTCGCGAAGAACGAAAATGATAGAATGAAATGATTAAGATTGCTAAAAATCAATAAATATTTAAAAATCTTCCAAGCCATGAGTTTAATTTGTGGCTTTTATTTTCCCATAGCTCCTAACCTACGAATAATAAGTGCTATTTTTGGAAATTAAACTTAAATCAACAATTTTTGAATTTGAAATGTAGTCAATAACATTAATCTTTTTTATAGTCTTAGTTCAAATTTATACTTAAATTTTCCAAAAAGAATTTTTCTCTATATATCGTGGTATTAAGGTCTTATTGTAAAAAAATGATGAATAAGGTAACAATATAAACTGTGGGTTGATAAAAGTTTACTGCCTCTTGCCGGCTCATAACCAATGTGGCAGTCTTCAAAAGAAGGCCCATAGTAAGAATAACAATCCGAGACTGATAAAAGTTTGTTGCATCTTGCCGGCTCACAACCGATGTTGCAGCCTTCAAAAAGGTCAAGGATTTCAAATGTATCATGGTAAATTAATTTAATTAATATAGCGATTTAAAATAAATATAGGGAAAATCTCTTTTTTGAAATTTAAATATGCTTTCGGACTAACACTATTTCATGTTAAGTTGTGGTTTTTCTAAATAAGCTATGTGTAAACAGGAAACCTAAGAGTTTTTTTAAACCGAAGGTCCGTGAGTCTCGATACTAGTCTCTGTGAGGTGTCAAAAGCCTGGTCACTTAGCCGCAAGGTTGGAGTGCCGAGAAACGAAAGTCCTACATGAGAATATCCTCGCCATACAAACTCAATTATTCTTGGGTGGGAACGTGAGCATAGAAATTTGCAAAACTTGATCCATGGTTAAATGATTTGAAATGATTGTACAGTACACCTAATATATAAATAATTGTCGGGAGTGAAAAGTTTCACAATTTACAAGTTTGAGTATGTTAGCATCTTAACTGATATTTAACGTGAATTGTTTTTAAGCGTGGTTTTTTTTGGCAAGTAAAAGTCCGAGGACGATGAAATATCATTTTTGAGCCTTTTATTATAAGTGCTTCTTGTTTTATGACGCTTAAATTTATGAAAAATAACGTAAAGTCAAACAATGTTTGTTAGTAGCTTAAAAAGAAAAGTACAAAATTTGAGAAAAAAAAAATACAAAAATAATGTGTGTAAAAACGTGTAAATATTTCATAAATGGTCAAATAAACGGGGCTTTTCAACGCTATTGGTTCTTTAATTCCCTTGATTGAACACTTATCTACTTTTTGAGGTAATTAAGTCCAGGGGGAATGAGATTCTTGATTTCTAAATGTTTAACTTATGGCATTGGCGTGAGGACACGACAATAAAGATATATATGGGGGAATTTCGTATATACCTAAATTACACATACCTTATTAACCTATAAAAACGATCTAAAATGACCAAAAAACGACGATAAATTGCCAAATAGGGTGGTGTTTGCTATTTATGATTGTGCAGGTAACGGATATCAACAAAAGGACAAAAACGAAGCCAAAACAGACAAAACCAAGCACGGGAATGAAAAGAGCAAAAAAAGTCAAAGTCAAAATCAAAAAGTCAACATGAAAAACGAAGCCGAAAACGAAGAAATCTTATTGGACCAACTCGTACCCAAATTAATGGGTTGGGTTAGCCCATTAAGCCCATTAAGCCTTCTTATAAAACTTATAAAACAAAAAGCCCAAAATCCCTTTATAACTTAACCGGCCCAAAACCAATAATATAAGCCCAAGCTACTTAACACCATTAGCCCATTACCCTTTTTACACCTTTGCACCGTTAGTCCTTAGGGACTAACACAGCTAGTCCCTGAATTTTGCAGCGTTAATCCCTACACACTTAACCCCGTTATCCCAAAAACCAGTCAAACAAATAGTACCCCAAATACCGAAATCCTTTTCCCGCCAAATCTTTACACTATTCATTATCCCTTTCACCTGTCTCCCTACACCACGACAAAACAACATCACACCCTAAAAACCTCAACCCCACTCACAAGAAGCCAATTCCACCTTGGCAATCCCCTATAACATCATTCGTTGATGGGACAATGACGAAAATCAAGGGCTCAGATTTCACTACTTGGTGACCAAAAAAATAGATGGCTATGATGATGGTTTCATTCTCCTCACACAACAAACACAACAATCACACCTAGAAGCTTGAAGTAGGCTATTTATACAGAGCTTATTTCTTCATTAAAAGATATCTAGTGTAATTTAGTGTAGGAGTAGTGTAGCTTTAATTTTCAGCTTATTTAACTTATTGTACTTTTATTTTCCAAGCAATGTACTTTTTTAAGAAGTTTTAATGAAAATTCTGTTTTAAGTTTAATCATCTTTCAATTCTGTTAAAAGCTAATTTGTTATCTTAAAAGTCAATTTAAATAAGCTCATATAAGCTTTCTTATAATCCAGTGTTTCTTAGATAAGCTTTCTCAAAAGCTTATCTAAGCCTTAACTGTTTCCTTAATCACAAGTCTATTACCTTAGCTTATTGGATGATAAGCCAGAAAAAGATATGCTTATGGACTTACCAGCTTATCATAAGATAAGCTGGAGCTTGTAGACCTAGCTCATTTGAGCATTTCAGTCCTTGTTTGGTGCAACGGACAAAAGGTACTCTACCTTTTCTCATTTTAGCTTATTTTTTTGTTTTGCTTATTTACTGCTTAATTTTGCTTATTTTCTGCTTAATTATGCTTACTTTATCTTATTATTGCTTATTCCATTTAGTTTGAAGCTCATAATAATCTGTTTTAAGCTTTTATAGAATTTAGATTAAAAATGCTTAGAAAAACCAAAAACATAGCTTATTTTGATTCAGCTTATTTTAGTGCTTAATTTTCCTAGATTATTGCTTATTTATGTTTAACATGCTTGGTACTCAATCAGTTTTCAACTTATCCAAACTTTTTAGAATCAGTCTTAGTTTAAAATAAGCTTTAGAAGATTTAAAGGGGTGTTTAGGATAAGGATTAACAGAATAGAAAATGCAAGTGTAGGCTGATTTTGGTTCTAAAACCAACTTTGATTAGTTGTGATTAGGTCTTAGTAAAAGTTTTGATAAGTTTAAATTAAGTTTTGTTTAGCTTTAAGTTAGTTTTTATCATTTTTTTTAGTTTGAGTGCTCAAATGCTAACCAAACTGCTTATTTGAGTAATTTCCTTTAAATACATTTGAGGTGTAGTTTTTATGGTCTAATCTAGTTTACTATGTGTCGATAATAAGACACATAAAGTGTACGAAAACATTTCGGCAAAGGTAATGTGGTACTTTCCAATTATACCAAGACTGCAATGACTCTTTGAGTTAGAAAGTATTTCAGAAGATCTAAGATGGCACGCAACAAGGAGGATAACAGATGGTTTTTTATGTCACCTCGCAGATTCACATGTATGGCGTACCATAGATGAAAATTCCCTGAAATTGCTAAAGATCCGAGAAATCTATGGCTAGGAATATCGGCTGATGGGGTTGATGTTAACTCAGGAAATAGGCATCACAGTGTATGGACAATTTTATCTGTCATATACAACCTTTCTCCATGGTTGTGTATGAAAAGAAAGTTTATCATGCTTTCGGTATTAATATCAGGATACCCAAAAAATGATATCAATGTTTTTTTAGAACCGTTGGTTGATGATCTGCATACCTTATTCGAGACAGGGGTTGATACATATGATGCTTCCACAAAAGAAAACTTTAATCTGTGTGCCATTATGTTATGGACGATAAACGATTACCATGCACTTGGTACATTATGCGGCTGCCCATACAGTGGATTCAAAGGTTGTGTATTATGTGGGAAATATACACACTGTGTTAGACTTTCTGCCTCATCCAAGCAAAGTTATGCTGGACACAAACGATATCTACCATACAACCATCCGTTTAGAAGGCAAAAGAAGGCGTTTAATGGACAACAAGAATTTCAACTTGCTCCAAATCCATTGACTGGGGAACAAATATACAACGAGGTACAACATATTGAAAATAAGTAGGGAAAAGGAAAACGAACAAACAATAAGACCTCAAAAAACCAAGAAGATGCGAGAGGCATAGGTGGGAAGATTCGAAAGCAGAAAAGGAAAACAACAGAAGAAGAGGGTAGTTCAAACCAAGTAAATGAAGCATATTGGAAGAAATTCAACATTTGGTATCGAAAGCTAAGGTATTGGAGGCATAATTCTGTTCCACATTGTATTGACTTCATGCATGTAGAAAAGAATGTTTGTGAGAGTCTAGTCGGAACTTTGCTAAATGTTCCTGAAAAGACAAAAGATAGAATGAATGCTCGATTGGATCTGGCAGAGTTGGGGATAAAACCAGAGTTGTTTGCTAGGCAAAAGATAAAACAACACTACCTCCAGCAGGTTACACATTAACGAATGCTGAAAAAGACATCTTTTGTGAAACGTTATCCAACATCAGGGTACCACAAGGCTATTGTTCAAATTTCTCTAGTTTGGTCAGCCTAAAGGATAGGAAGCTCATTGGCCTTAAATCGCATGACTATCACATGCTAATGCAAGAGTTTTTGCCCATTGCTATACGTTCAATCATGCACCCACCCACACGATATGCTATTATCAAGTTTTGCCTTTTCTTTAAATTTATATGTAGGAAATAAATCGGCTAGCAAGAACTAGATAAGCTGCAATTAGAACTTGTTGTGACATTGTGCCTACTTGAGAAGTTCTTTTCTCCGTCATTTTTTAATATTATGATACACTTGACTGTGCACCTAACTAGGGAGGTAAAATTATGCGGTCCCATATGCTTTTGGTGGATGTATCCCTTTGAAAGATGTATGAAGGTTATTAAAGGACATGTGTAAAACAGAAATAGACTAGAGGGATGCATTGTTGAGGAGACTATCATGGAAGAAACAATAGAGTTTTTTAGCGAATATCATAAAACCATGAAAACTATTGGTATCCCACCTGATAAACATGTAACCAATGAAAATGAGGACGGAAAGCCATTGTCGGCCGGCAAATCAAGTGAAGTTTTTGGGGAAGTCTTTCAGAAAGCACATTTGTATGTAATACAGAATACAGATGAAATTGTACCGTATATCGAGTAAGTATTACTAACACATGTCTATTTTGTTGCTTAAAATGTTCTATCAAATATAATAATCAAAGACATTGTTTTGTTTCAGGCGACACAAGCAAGTTTTGAAAACAAAAAACCCGGGTAAACGAATAGCATTGCTGGAGAATGAGCACAGTAAATCTTTTGCTAAGTGGTTACGCGAAGAGGTAATTACTCGTATGTTGTTTATAATTGTTTGTTTGTTGCTAAATAGAAGTGAGTTGAGATAAAATGTGAAGTGTCCCTCCTGTATATGACATTAGATAGAGGTCCACCAGCACACCATTTCATTATCCCAAACACTCCTATTCTTTAATTGTTTGTTTGTTGTTCCTGCAATTTAAAGGTAATATATACTTGTAATGAAATTCAGGTTGAGAGAGAGTTAGCGATATCCAAAGATAGTGTATCAGAAACTGTAAGGTGGATATCATATGGGCCACGCGCCACCATAGTGAAATACGAGGCATATAACATCAATGGGTATACATTTCGTACGAAAAGTAATGATGGCATAGTTTACCAGAACAGTGGGGTTAGTGTTGAGGCAGTAGATCTTCACATATCCAAAGAAGTTGCAACCACAAGAAAAGCATTTTATTATGGGGTTTTACAAGAGATATGGGTACTAGATTACCGTTTCAGGCAAATTCCTCTTTTCAAATGTGATTGGGTTAATCACAAAGCTGGTGGGGTCAAACACGATCCTAATCTTGGTTATACATTGGTAGACCTGAATAGTTTAGGCCACAAGGATGATCCGTTCATATTAGCCTCACAAGCACGACAAGTGTTTTATGTGAAAGACCAGATAGATAAAAAATTGTCTATTGTCTTTAGAACACCTACCAAGAATTACAAAGATACATATGACGAAGTCGATGAGGAATTTAGTACAGTCATTCACGAGCACAATGATAACATATTGCCACGTGTAAATCGACGTGACTTGGGTAATGAATCACAAAATGACTACTATCGAACCGATTGTGAAGGTATTGTTATACGAAAATCCAAGTGAAGCATGTCATGCTCAAGTTGTCACACTCTGTTTAAGGATTTATGTTTGTCTGCAGAACCTATTTAAGCTTTTGTTTTGCTGCAAATACTCTTGTAAAGGATTTCAATTTATCTATTAATTGTTTACTTCAGGTTTGGTTGATGTGTTTGTATATATTGTATCTTGCTTAAGCTGCCAATGCAAGTGTAGTTAATATGACATAAACATTAACTACACTTGCATTAGGTTAGTTCATACTTGTATTTATACATTAGCATTCGCACAATATCTAATATGAAAACAAAACTCAGAACTCATAAACAAGGTGACACTGTCATTATTTAACACATTCAAATCACTAATACAAAGGCCTTTATACTATTGTCTTTATAATGTAATAAAAAACATCACTTACTAAAATTTCAGGGGAGCATAAACCAGTATCTGCAATCTACAATAAGCCCCCAACATCGCTTAGCACATGAAGAATAAAATTATGCCGCAAACATCATCATGTAGATCAAAACCTGTAACAAAATGTAAACTAAAACACTGTTAGGATTAAAAGTCTTCTTGATGATGTTGAAGATTAATGTTGTTCAAGTTAGAGTTATGGCTATTCAAGTAAAGATAGTGCTGCTGATGATCTTTAAGGAAAATATACCAAGTGGTTAGTACTGCTTGTGTAAAAATATTACTACTGCAAGTACATAGTTAGTACTGCTAGTGAATATATTACTACTGTTGGGTTTAAGTTACTACTGCTGAGAGACGTTTCATATAACTTTTCGATTAAGGGTTTAAATCATTCACTTGATCGATTTCTATACATACAAACATCTCTCTAATCATAAACCCTAACTTAATTTCATCAATCATCATCAAAACCCTGCACCAATGGCACCTTTAACGTTCGCTGACACTCATAACATGGTCGCATATCTGTCCAAATCAGATGATAGTAAAGGGTTTGATCAAATCTTGGATTTTCTCAATGCAGGTACAATCAGATATGCTTTAACCGTTAATCCTACCATATATGTGTCATGTATCAAGCAATTTTGGTCTACATCCAAAGTAAAGATAATAAATGGCGTGGTTTAGTTACAAGCCCTAATTTATGGCAAAAAGGTGTTTGTTTTAGAAGCAATCATAAGAAGAGATCTTCATCTGGAAGATGCTGAAGGGGTGGAATGTTTGCCAAATAATGAGATTTTTGAAGAACTTGCCAGAATAGGGTATGAAAAACCTCCACCAAAGCTGACATTCTACAAGGCCTTCTTTGCTCCATAATGGAAGTTTCTGATCCACAACACCCTTATCAATGGCCTGCAGAGGTCTGAGGTGCTAAGTGGCTGCATGGAATGAATTTAGCAGTACCATGGCCTCTGCTGTCATCTGCCTAGCCACAGGCAGAAAATTCAATTTTTCAAAGTATATTTTTGACAGCATGGTCAGAAATGTGGACAGTTTCAACAATATTCTGATGTAATCCCCAGACGTTTTTACAAGTATTTTTGGACAATCAAGTGGATGATATGACCAGCCATCACACAAAGTATACATCCCCTGCTCTCACTCAGAAGGTGTTTGCAAATATGAGGAGAGTTGGTAAAGGATTTTCTAGGAATGAGACTCCTTTATTTGACACTATGCTGGTTCAACCTCGACTCAAGCAGATGAAGATGTTAAGATGCCTGTTGATGAAGAGCATCCAGCCACCACAAGTGCTCCTTCCATATCTGAACCATAAGACCAGCCATCCACACCTCATGATTCCCCTGAACAAGAACCTACTCACTCATCACCCTATGATTCACCTCTCACTGGTGTTAACCCACCTAGAAGTGAAGAGGGTAGTCTCTGGCAAACTAGTTGCTTGAATGATGGCGTTGGTTACAAGTTTGCAGAAGAAGGTTGATGCTTTATGAGAAGACAAGCATGCTCCAAGGCTACGAAAGTTTTTAAGGTTTGAGAGAAGACGGTTGAAAAGCTAGAGAAAAGGATAAAGTCAAAACTCTCAGTTCTTAGAAGATTAAGAAAGACTGGTTCTGCAACCAGAGTGGAATATTTAGAGGAAGCTAGTTTGGGTGCTGAGTAGAATGCATCCAAACAGGGGGGTGATTTCTGATATTGATGTTGATGTTGAGATTTCTTTGGTGGATGAGACTCAGAGGCTAGATGATGATCTGATTTTTAATACAACTACTGATCTTGGTGGTGAAGAAGTGGTTCTGAAGCTAGCAGAAACTGGTGTTAGTGCTGCTCTTGATGTTGAAGTTAGTGTTTCTGACCCTGCAGTTACTATTGTTAGTTTACTAGTTACTACTGATAGTGTAACTATTATTGCTGCTGAGCTTGTTAGTGATGCTGCTAAGGAATTAACAAACAATGACATGATAATGGCTGAAGCATTGGCTGAATTGAAGACTTCTAAGCCTAAAGTGGTTACAACTGTCCCTATTTTAAACTCTGCTATAATAGTTACAACTACAAAACCAAAGGCTAAAGGGATTACTATTCAAGAGCCTTCAGTTACACAAAAAACATCAGTTTCATTCATAAGTTCTTCCGAAGGCAAAGCAATAATGATTGAATCTGAAAAGCCAGTGAAAATAAAGGATCTATCTGCACATGATGAACAAGTTGCTAAAGATCTTCATGATAAGATTCATGTTGAACTGGAAGAAGAAGACAAAAGAAAAGAAGAAGCTTCTATGACTACTCTTGCTGAATTATATGATGTTGTTCAAGCACAGATTGATGCTGATCAGGAATTAGCTGCTAGAATGACTCTTGAAGAGCATGAAAAGTACATAGTTAAAGAGAGGGCAAGAATGCTAGCATAATTCATTAACAATAGGAAGAAACGGTTGGCAGTAGAAAGAGCTAAGGCTATCAGGAGCAAACCACCTACAAAGTTACAGTTAAGAAACCTAATGATGACTTATCTAAAGAACACGAGGTAGGTTTAACTCATGCCCACTGAAGCATAGAGATTTTAGATAGAGATTCAGGTCATTACAATAAGGAAAAGAGCTGGTAGATAACTTTTTATCTCCTATTTGGATCTGTAGAAATGAAAGAGGATTAAAGACCTAAACACTAAAGCGAAGAGGAAAGTTTAATAAAGATGTGGACAGTTAAATAGAGAAAGAAAAGGATAGGATGAAAGAGATCTAAAAAAAAAAGACTGATGCGATTGACTTAAAAGGAAGAACAAACTAAATTCTTTTCTGAAGTAAATTTTCCTAATGAAGAAGAAGCAAATGAATATGAAGATACTAGACGAAAAGAGTGTATCAAATTGGTTTGACTGAAAGACTGAATTTTATATCGTAATGATAGATATGGAAACCTCATGACTAATACATAGTTTTTAGAGCTGATGGAATTTCAAGATATATCAAGACTTTCCACTGAAATGTTCAAGGTTTTGATATGAATGGACTTCTTAGTTACGTAAGACTAGTAATGCAGAGATTTAAAACAACAACTCCTGAGGGAATTGATCTAATTCTGTGGGGTGACTTAAAGACTATGTTTGAGGCAAATGCAGTTGATGAACTCTGGAAGAATCAAGAAGATTGGGTTCTCAAAAGCTGGAATTTGTATGAAAACTGTGGAGTTCATATTTTGATGCTAGAAGATGGTACTGAGTTTCACATGCTAGCAGAAAGAAAGTATCCACTTACAAAAGAAACTCTTAAGAAGATGTTAGTTTTAAGATTGACAGCTGAATCTGAAAGTGAAGCTGCTTTTGACTTACTTAGGTTTATTCAGAAGCAGATAGATGAAATGTAAAGTAAAAATCTGTTTGGATACATCCTCCTCATGATCAAGATGTTGCATATGAAGAAACTTGATGACTGACAAGGTAAATATCAAGTTTAGGGGGGATTGTTGGGATTTAAAGGCTTCATATTTGTTTTGTAGTTTCTGTTGTTGGTTCAGAGTTACTACGGTCAGTTAAAGATTAGTTTTGCTAGTTGAAGATTTTGTTGCTGCAAAGTTTTTGAAGAATTTACTCCAAGTAGTTAGTGCTGTTAGAGTAAATATTAATATTGTCTTTGTAGAAGTATAGTAAATGGTAAGTATGTTAGTACTGTTTTTGTATAATTAGAAGATGTTATGTAGCAGTTAGTACTGCTCTATACAGTTATGGGATAGTACGAAAAGGAAGAGAAAACTTTGATTAGTAATAAACGTTTTTGAAAACCTTATTAGATTCCTGCTGGTGTATCAAAAGGAGACCCAGTAATATCTATATGTAGACGTATCAAAAGAGATCTCATTCATATAGGATGAATTCATAAATAGAGCTGCAAGGTTGTTTTGAAAACCCATCACATTAAGAGTGATCTGTATTAATATAGTGGAGTTTTTTGATATTCTTAATGGCTTCATGAGCGTTCATTGTTATTGTTTCATTGATATCTTCTAAAGTATTGAAGAGTACGCAAGACTCTTAAGTATTAACAAATTTTCTATCATTGTTATTGGATTAATCAAAAGGGTAACATAATCTTTACAAGCTAAGGATCGATCTAGGATTTGGGTTTCAACATCAAATTAAAAGACTCAAACCCTTAAATAACAATAGTTTGAACTCAATTCATGCATGAATATCAAATTATACTCAAACTAAATAGAACTATAAAATCCCAAATCTAAACTAACCCCTCAACATTACATAAAGATATCAGAAATGTGTGAACCAAAGTTATCGTGATATCGGGGGAAATTGTATGACGGTGGGGGAGGGGGGGGGGGGGGGGGGGGTGGGGGGGGGGGGGGGGGGAGGGGGATGCATGGATGTGGGGGGGGGGGGTGTGGGGGGGGAGCGCGAGTGGGGGGGTGGGGAGGGAGGGTGTTCAGGCGCGTAGGGGGCGGGATTTGTGTTTAAGATGGTTTAGGTTTAAGGGTGTGTATGATAAACCTGGGATGGGGGGGGTGTATAATGTCTAGATCGTTGTAGATATTGGGATCACACATCTGCATGTATTTATTTAGGTGTCATACATCATAAACCGCTCAACACAAATAGATTTGCATAGCGCTCAATATGTATTCGTCCACCATCATTATCATTATACAGCTGTACTGTCACAATAATATACCGTTCATCCTAGTACCGAGGTCACACTCATTTCACTGATAACATCGTCTGAAATTAGTCACATTACAATTTTCTCACTCTATCGTGACTTGGACCGAAATACTATGATCACATGGGATTAACCAACATAGCTCATACTGTAGTATTGCAGAGTCTTCATAGACTATAACACTACATAGCGAATAAGTAAGTCATCATGAGTATCATCTACTATCTAGTTCTCAGAGTCTAACATATTAGTTTAGAATATGACATCTCAGGTCACAACACTCGAACTTCACTCAGCTTGTATCAGATGTGATTTTCTTGATTAATCAACCAAACTAAATGGGGGTATAACATGACCACTTGCTTACATTTACTATAATGTGTGACTATTGTAAACTATAGCAATGATCATGCTACAATTAAATGTGACTATACACATTAGGTTTTGGCAACAAACACACACTAAACTTTAGACACACATATTAACTTACGTGCCGTATGTATCGAATTTTGGTTACACTTAATCATGTATGTCTATGGTTTAGTGTGACCATATATGACATTTGGTCACACTGTTCAAGTGTGTGACATATATTTGTTACTTTTAAATGTATATCGTGACTAATGCTTCAAATTTACTTTTTAGTTGTCACACATTTCAAATTCATATGTGGCTAAATATTCAGCAAAAAATAGCAGTCACTTTTAAATAATGTATGACAAACTTGACTAAATGATTTAGCCACATACATAATTACTTCATGTGACCATATATGGATTTTTGTCATACTGTTCAATTGTGTGACATATATTTCTCACATATGTATATATATATAGTGTGACTAAGGTTTCAAACTTATTTGTATCTGTCACACGTCCCAAATTATAAGTGACTAAATAATCAACAAAAAATTACCAGTTAAGTCAATCATCATAATTATGGCAAATGAGTGACAATAAAATTCTGAAAGGGCAACAAAATGAGGTTCAGTGTGGCCATTTATTTTATCCTGGTACATTTATTCACATAAATATCTAACTGTGTGGCCGTTTAAAAAACAGCATGTGTGACTAAATCTACTTTTTGTACTAGTGTACCAGTACTAACTTTATACTAGCAGCACTAACTACTTAGCATATTTTTCATTAAAGTTAATGAATAGCACTAACTTTTGCTTCACAGCAGTAACACAAACCTGAGCAGCAGTAACTTCAAGATCATCAAGAAGTCTTTTAATCCCAACACATAGGATTGAAATGGCAAAGCATGATGATTAAGAAGATATATTCTAAAAGTGGTTTAGCAAAATGCAAGAAGTTTAGCTGAGCCTAGAGAAGAGAATAGTTAACTGCACAGAAAATAATGTAGTCATAGTAAAATTTCCGCGACTTTGATAGCGGTCTCATAATTATATGGCAATCCCAGATATATTAGGGAGCCACCCAGTATTTATGAGGGCCATTTTCTAGAGGAGCCAAAGTTTTCTAGTTTTACAAATTTTCTAAAATCTGTCTAGAAGAGGTTTCCTAAAGATACCCTTTTGCAGTCAATCCTATTTTACCAGGGATCATCTAATATCTAACAATCACATTCACAAGATTGACTATTCTAAATTCTATTAAGGAGATACATATAGGTATATGAATTAAGAGATAATCAAGCATGATATAAGTAACCATATTTTATCAAGGTGCATGCAAACAAGGGTTTAGGATGATAAAAAAGAAATGGTCATCCAAGGTAAGTTATATTGCCCGTACTACATTCTAAGTTAGAACTAAATAGAATGGGTTTAAGTACTTAATCATAATAAGATAGTAAATAAGATAAATAATGTTTTATAGCAATTTTCCAAATTGGGTGGGGGGGGGGGGGGGGGTGGTGGGGGGGGGGGGGGGGGACCACTTATTCATGTTCTTCCCACAAGTTTTCTAAGGCCTACCCGTGACCTTAATCAACACGAAGCTTTCACGATCTAAACTTACGATGATGATTTTGGATTTGGCGGGTATAAAATGGTTCCTGTGAGGGTCAATGTTAGGTGGGTTTTGAAAGACTTAAGGAACATCATTTGTTAGAGAGTTAACAAAGCGAATGGGGAAATGAGTGCTTGCACGCAAGGTCCCTTTGCCATTCACATCATAATCATCAATAAGATGAGAGGAGGATGGTTGATCGAATGCGGAGGAAGAAGAAGTGGAGTGACGACCTCTTCTCGTGCCATAATCCTTTCTAGTCTTTCGCTCTTGATGAGCAGTAAGAGGATTCATGACACGATCGTACAAGACCTAGGACTCGTTTGACAACTCAGAACTCTCACTCATAACGAATTTAAACAAACGGGTTAACAACATACCATAGGGTAAAAACAAAAATCAAGCTAAATTAAAATTCTCTCTTACTTATGGCGATCGCCGGCTACCCCTAAAATTTTATGATCATTTTTTTATCCTTCCTTGGTTATTGTCTCTATTTTGATCAGTCTTATGATCATTCTAGGGTCTGGTCAATCAAGGAACAATTTCTTTTATAAAATTTTAGGTGTCAGTGGCGATCTTATAACCATTGCTTACATCTAATCTTGTCGATCCTCTTTTTTTCCTTTGGATCATTAAGCCTTTTTAATGTCTTGTTATATTTACAAGTCCTTGATTCAGGTTTTTCAACTAGCTTAGGTTTTTAGGGTTTCAACATATTTGTTTTTAGGGTTTTCACATCCCATGTTTTCTTTGGTGGTTAGGATCTGGTTGGATCTGATATATATTCTTAGGATCATGATTTATTGGTGCTATCATTGTCTATATCTTGAAGTTATCTGCTTGGTTTCATAATTGTAAGAAGGTAAAGGTCTGGATTCATACGCAGTATTAAAAACCCTAATTTTTTAGGGTTTGTGTTTCTTACCTTTAAGAAGTCTTCTGGAAGTTGGGTTTATTTTTTTTGGTTGTGGGGTGCATAAGAAATGGAACATGGATTTCTTAACAAGTCGTTTAAGGCTACAAAGAATGATGGTGGTGATTTTTAGATGGCTTATCGTTTTATTATGAGTTCTTCATTGGATGACTGTGTCTACGCTGCAAAGAATGCTCATGTTAAAACAGTTAATTCAATTATTTGGATCTGAGAACATGTTGCAGTTACGTGGTCTGATTGAAACCTTATTTTCTATGGTTTTTGTTTTAGTTTTTGGCATGTTTATTCCAGCAAATAGGGATGAGTGTTTATTGGCATGTTCTTGGTTTGTTAGTATTAAGTTCATCGAATGTGGTGCATGAAGATGATTGGACGTATTACAACGTTCATGATCTGGTTATCATTGATATAAAATCCTAATTTCAGGGTTTGTTTAGGGTGATATAGTAATTACTATCTATTCGTCCTAGTATGATCATAGTTTTCTCTTGGGTAGTCTCTATGTAAGTTAGTCACGAAGGCTATTTGGAAATTCTTAGAAGTAATATATGAATAAGATGTTTTATGCTATAGTTTTGTTTCTAAGATGATGAAGCATTGGAAGTTATGACAGACGTTGAGGCTCAAGTAAATGATTACAAGAGCAAATGTTGATTTTGTTATCAATATGATCTCCGCATATTAGTTATTAGGAATTTTTTTATTATTTTCTTGGTTAGTCATAAGATTGGTGTGTCTTTATTATGTAGGAGTTTGTTGGTAGCACGTAGTTGCTTGTGACTGTCCATATTTGGACTGAGATAAGGAACTTCACCCTTAACCTTTTATACTTCAATGCTTTTTTTATGTAATATATTTACCGAGGAAACCCTTTACCCAAAAAAATATACCATAGGGTAGAATTAACCTAGCTTGTTTAGTGACCTACTCTATTCGTTTTGCCATATAATAGGCGAGATTGAACTTTTTAGAGTTAACAACAAAATAGAGCATGTAACAAAGACACGCGGGAACATGGTCCTGATTAACCCCCCCCCCCTGACAGAATACATTTTCCAGGATAATTTCTTCCAAAGGCTTCAAGGTTGGCACAATTTCACGAGTAAGAATTTGATGTTCATGAACATCAATTTCTTCCTCATGACGGATGCGACGGACTTGACCTTCTCGATCAATTCGAATATACAAAATGATGTCATCAGGAGAAGGAGGGTTGGTTTGATATGGACCATCTGTAGGGACACCATATGCCAACTCGTCAAGTGACCATTTGGCAGGTACAGAAACCGGCAGGCTACCCCGCAAGTATGTCAAGATATGTATGAGCAAATTCTTCAAGAGAGTAAGAGAAGAATTGATTTTGAATCACAAATTTGATGAACATTTGACCTTCATCGGAATAGTTTATTTGATATTGACTAGAAAACTCGAGTATGAAACAAGGACAAATTTGGTCATTAATTTCAAGGAGACACTCAAACTCAAGAAAATGAAACAAAGACCGAACATAGTTTAGATCCGCAAAGTCCTCAAAAACCACCTGACCCTCATGAATGTAGCTACTTTCAAGATTTCTTAATCTTTCTTTTATAGGTGAACGATATTCATGTGAAATCATTGGGATATAGCGTCTTGTATTTTTATAGTCGTCATAACAATTGCAGGCATAATTACCTAGAAAGAAAAAATTGAAGTCACATTTTATTATCATTTACTTGTAATATTTATGGACATTGTTTCTAGTGTGTGCCTAAATGTCACAAATGTGGAGTAATGATTAATTCGACGTAAAATTAAAATCCTAAGAGTTAAGTCAAATGCTCCTTAAATTGATTTTCCTCATCTAAACATATCGGAAAATACATATGAATTATGTATCTCAACCTTTGTTCATGAGATCATTATGCATGTGTTTAAAAGTTTTAAGTGTAATAAGCAATGCACAACAACAATTTTAGTGACTATGTTACCTAACGGAGGATTGAAAATAAAATCGGGTTTTGGTTTGGAAATCATTTTTTAACAAACTCCGCTAGTGTATGTAAATCCTATGTCTCAGTTGAAGCCATATTAGTTTATTATATTGTAATCCTAGTAGTCTTAATTGTACAAAATTGAAGGAAAAAAGTAAAAATCCAATTTGATTTTAGTGTTCATCTTAAACCCTAGACTAAATTGAAAAGAAAATAGATGAAATGACTTAACAATTGATGATGATTATGATGGTTAAGAAGAATGTATGTGTTGATTTTATCTTCATTGAAGTTTTTTAATGGTGAATTTGAGTTTTTTGGGTATTGTAGTCGTGTTTCGATTGAAAATTTTTAAGTTTTTGGAATGTTTTTTTTGACTAAGTGGTTAAAGATTGTGTCTGCTGTAGGCGTCCCATATCGGAGCAAACGCCTGAAATGGATTGGGGGCCCATAGATATGGGGGCCGCCCGTATTATGGAATTTTTGGACTTTTATATTTTGACACGAATTTACTAGGATGAGTGACTAATTAATTTGCATTTCGCGAATTAAAAATATCTAACTAGCTTTTGATGAAGTAGTTAAATTGTCACGACGCAAAATGGAACGCAGACTAGAATTGAGACAGAAGAAAGAGAAGCGGACCAATAAAATATATGGAATGTGTTCCATCATTCATAAAACAAGATATAGATAGTTAAATGATTCACGTTTAAGAGGTTTTGTAAAGATGTTGGCAATGATGTCGACGGACGGCACTTTTTCGATTGAGATATGTCCTTTCTGGACATTATCATGAAGAAAGTGGTGATGAATTTTGATATGTTTGGTTCGATAATATTGCACCGGGTTTTTGCTAAGGTCAACCATTCTTATAGTCACACATGTAACGGGACGACGTCGCATCCGAAAAACGTCGATTCAATAAGAGCATGCTTCTAGAGCATGTATGACAGCCTTTCTGCCCTTACGTATTTGAGCTTCGGAAGTGGATATAGGCAAGAGCGGATTTTTATTCTTCGATAACACAAGATGTCAAACAACATCCCATGAACGTACAAATACCGCTAGTGCTCTTTCGGTCTACATAATCTCCTGCATGATCAGAGTTTGCATATACTACTGTTTCTATGTCGGTCCCCTTAGGATACCATAATCCTAAGTCCTTAGTGCCTTTAATGTATTGGAAGATATGCTTAACCGCTTCAAGGTAAGAGGTTTTGGGAGCCTCTTGGAAGCGGGCACAAAGGCAGACACTAAACATGATATCGGGCCTACTTGTCGTTATGTAATATATAAACTACTCTATCATGCCTCGAACTATGGTAGTTTTTTTTTTTTGTTTTTTTGTAGGTGTTTTTTTTTAAAAAATTTTTTTGGGGGGGGTTTATTTATAATTTTTGGGGTGGTGTGTGTGTTTTTAAAATTTTTTTGGTGGTGTGGGGGGGGGGGGGGGGGGGGGGGGGGGGGGGGGGGGATAAGCTAAAGAATAAAAATATTAGTATTTAGTGAGTTTGGTATACGAAGTCATGAGGTTTCAATTGTTTTATTCTTCTAAGCTAAATTTCTTAAGCATTTCTTTAATATACTTAGATTGATTAAAAAAGATACCATCTTCTATTTGTTTTATTTGTAATCCAAGGAAGAAGTTAAGTTCACCCATCATGCTCATCTCGAACTCGTCATGCATGATTTTGGCAAATTCATCACATATGTCTTGACAAATCAAGCCGAATATAATTTCGTCGACATATATTGAACATGAAGGAGGGGGGTTGTTGAACTTTTCTCTTGGGTAAAAAGTGTGGTTATCTACCATTCCTATTTTGTATTCATGTTTAATAAGAAAAGCTTTTAATCTATCATACCAAGCTTTGGGTTCTTGTTTAAGACTGTATAAAGCTTTCTTAAGTTTATAAACATGATTCGGTTTTTCAAAGTCAATGAATCCTAGAGGTTGTGCCATGTATACCTCCTCATGGATAAAACCATTCAAAGATGCACTTTTTACATCCATTTGGAATAGCTTAAAATATAAAGCACAAGCATAATCTAATAGTATCCTAATTGACTCAAGTCTAGCAACTGGGGCATAAGTTTCATCATAATCAATGCCACTTGTGATATATACTTGAGTAACTCGCCTAGCCTTATTTCAAGAAACAATGTCATACTGTTGTCTAACTTATTTCGATAACACCACTTATTTCCTATGAATAGTCATATTAACTAATGTTGAGGAACTAACTCCCCAACGTTGTTTAGCAATGATTGATTAATTCTTCTTGCATGGTGACTATCCACTATCATCCTTAAGGCACATTCACATTCTTAGGTTCTATAGTTTGAATATAAAACAAAAGAATTATTTTGGTTTTGGGCTGTGATCCAATAGGTTTCTTTGGTTAAGAATTTCTTATGACCTTTTCTAATGTGATGGTACCTAGATTCCTTAATATTGACTATTTTGTCATCTCATAAAGTTCATCCTCAATTTCAATTTCCTAGGTTTTTCTTTTTCGGTAACGCTTAATTGCTCTTCTTCATCTATGTCATCTCCACCAAGAGTGATGTCCAATAGGGGTGAGGAGTTTTCATCATGTCAACGTTGAATGATTCATCGACCTTTCCTTGTATGTTATTAAGGATGATGTAGGGTTTTTACTATTTTGCGAGTACTAAAAGACACCTTCGTATGACTTTAGGTCAAACTTTGTAAGGTAATCTTTGGTGTTTAAAATGAAAGCACTTTCTTCTAAACATCAAAGTAAATCAAGAGTGGGATTCCTACCTCACAAGAATTCGTAAGGGTTTTTTTTCCTAAGATGGCTCTAATTAGGATTCGGTTGAGAATGTATGTTGAAGTATCTATGGCGTTAAACCAAAACTTTTATGGTAACGATTGCACATTCAACATAGTCCTACTCATTTTTTGAAGTGTCCATAACTTTTCCTTTCAACCATTGCATTGATTTGTGAGTGTGTGGAGTTTGAGAAGTGTTATGATGTATCCATTGGCATTACAAAACTCTCCAATTTGCACCCATAATCAATTCCCTACTGTGGTCGGTTCTTATTGAACACAGTTGTAAATCCTTAATTGGTTTTTGAATTTTCCTTACTAAATATTTGAATTGCTCGAAGGATTCATTTTGTCCTTAAAAGGTCGAGTCCAAGTATACCTAGAGTAATCATAATATTATGACTAAGTGTAACGGTTTCCCCTAACCCCAGTAAAACGGTAGATGACCAAGAGATCTATATAAAGAAATCTAACAACTAAAGTCATTGAGACAATATTCTTAGCCTTGATGACAAGCGTGAGCTTGTTCTCCAATTTTGCAACCATCAACAGAAGTGTTGATCAAACTTACGCATAGGAAGTTTTCTAACTAATTCCTTAGGTGCTAACGATTAATGAGACGCAATATTTCGTGACCTAATCTCCTATGCACAACGAGGATTTACATCAATGTATGCTAGAAGGAATTATTTGGTCTTTAGGCTTATTTCCAATTCATCACATATAAGCCTTTCTTCCTAATACCTCTACCTATAACCTTACCATCTTAACGATTTTACTATCATGTTCAGAGAAAGTTACTCTACACTTATTATCACATATTGTCCTATACT
Organism: Tanacetum coccineum; assembly: GCA_026074375.1. Lineage (NCBI taxonomy): Eukaryota > Viridiplantae > Streptophyta > Magnoliopsida > Asterales > Asteraceae > Tanacetum > Tanacetum coccineum. The sequence goes on along the minus strand of BQNB010021691.1, from coordinate 5,479 downwards.
TACAATTTTAAATCTTAAGTTATCAACATGTTCTACATTATCATTTTTAAAGAGTCATTCAAAAATCGTACCTTTTCAATGATGTAACTCGCGAATAATTGCTACCAAAAACGACATACATCTGTTGTATGCCTTGTAGCTGAGAAAGAATTCGGTTACCCATCATGGTGTTTATAGAGAATCTGATATCCTTTATCCACTCATCAGGTTCCAAGGCATATCTATTTATATAGGGGAATAACTCAAACATTGGGTCCCCAATATCTCATGGGTCCAAAGTTGTTAATTCTAAACATCCCTTGCATTTGATGCAATTGGTTGGGATGTGGGAATGGAAGAAACATTTCCCATGGCATGTAACTTTGACGTTGGAAATTATTCTAAGTTACGGGAAAAGCCACGAGGTTGATTGTGTCGACCAAGCTATTCCTTCTATGGTTGTGGTGGTCCTTAGGACAGGAATCATTATTATTGACACTTCAGGAGGAGGTAGTTTTTTATCTACATTTGGTTTTTGCAAATCCAACTTCCGGGTTTTGACAACGGCTTATAAAATTGTTTGACTTCATATCCACTAGCAACAGGAAAATTGACAATTGTTTACTATTATGTGTTTTTGGTCTTAGGACCCAAAATAGATTTTTGAAAAGACACATTTTTCTCATATCCAGGCGTAGCTGCTGGCGGTCTCATAATTATTTTGGGGGCCGCCTGTTCAATATGGGGGCCGCCCATATTTATGGGACCTCCATTAGAGGACGCCTTTTTCTGTCTTTCACAAATTTTATTTATTTAGTTCCACTAGATGATGCTTCAAATAACTAAACCCCAAACCCAATTTTTCACGCGGAGGGTTTTTAATTACTTAGATTTCAATTTTAGACAATGTTTTACACATATTCAAATTTATTTAATCTAATGGCTTCCTCTTTGAGTTTTTATTCTCAATTTTAAGCATATGACATTTTACACATTCGAGATCAACTTCCTTGTTTTTCTCGAGTGTAGACACTTTTTGTTTTAGAATACTAAGTTCTTTTTCTAAACTATTTCTAGTGGCTTTTAATCTTTTGTTTTAGTGATTATCTTTAAACTCATTTTACATAATTTATCATATTTATTTTCTAAAACTAAATCATCTATTGATGAGTTTTCATCACTAAAGTAAGAGGATTCAGAACATACCTCACTTGATATTCACTAACAGTAGTAACTTCAAGCATATTTTCACTAGCAACATTAACTTCAGCTGAGTAGTCTTAACTTTGTACTAGCAGTAGTAAACTACTTAGCATTATTTTTTGAAGTCTCTGAGCAGTACTAACTCCAGCTGAGCAGCATTAACACAAACATGAGCAGCAATAATTCAAACAACATCAAGAAGACTTTTAATCCCAACAATCCTCCCCTAAACTTGATATTCTTCTTCAAAATCATCAAGTTTCTTCATTTAAAGCTTCATCAACACCAGGAGGATGCTTCCAAACACTTCTTTACTTCTTAAGTTGTTTCACGATGAATTTAAGAAGCTGATAAGCCATTTCACTTTCATAACCAATTTGAAGCTTCTTTTCTAACATCATTGAAAGTGTAGATGGTACAAGGGGATATTTATTCTCTACCAACATGTAAATCTGCATATGTTGCATCCTTAAGGAATGTACTCCACATGAGTCATACAACTTCCAATCCAATATATTGTAATCTTGTTGATTTCTCCATACTGTATCTTCAACATGAGGTTCAAACATTGTTTTCAAATCTCCCTATAACAACAAATCCAAGTCTTCCATTGGTCTTGTTGACTTATATTTAGCTTTTACCAACTTGTACAAATCTTCCAAATCTTCCCTGCTAAAACTTTTAAGCATATGACTAAAGATCATGTACAATTGAGACTTTCCATCAGCTCTCATTATTTGATAATAGCTTTTTCTTCCTTCTTTATGAATCTTCCAGTCAACAATACTTGGAGACTTAACAGCTAAAGGTATAGCATCAATTTTTACCTCTTCTTCATCTGGAATGATTTTCAAACATTGTTTAAGCTCTGATGTTTCTTTGTCATCATCCACCTTTTGCTTCTTTGAACTCACCTGTATCAGCTCTTCTCCTGCTCTCTTTTCTTTTCCTTCCACCAACTCTGTTCTAAAGTCTTCAAATGTGTTTACCCTTTTGAATGCTATGTCAAACATCACTTGGATATCATCAAACCCTTTTGACTTCAAATCTTTGACCTTGTATCCTTCCATGTTCTTTAGGTAAGTACACATTATCTGTCTCTATTGAGCTTTTGTTGGTGGTTTGTTTCTTTTCTCTTCTGCTCTTTTAGCTGCAAAATGCTTTCTTCTTTTCTCTAAGAGTTGTTGAAATAATGTATCCTTTTCTGCATCAGATAAATCTTCTTGTTCTTGTGCTTACAATCTTTCAGCCGACTGATGATCAGCATCAATCTTTGCTTGAATATCATCCCATTCTTCAATCAAAGCAATATTAGCTTCTTTTTCTTTTTTAGCTTTCTCTCTTGCAAGTCTTTCTTCTTCATCAAATTTAGCTTGTAACTTTAAAGCAGCTTCTTCATCAAGCATGATTTGAACTTTCTTCTTCATAGGCTTCACAGGTTCTTCTATCATTATTCCTTTACCCTTGTCCTGTGATTGTTGTGAAGAAATTGTTGTTTGTGTTGTTTATAGATGCTCTTGAAAACAATCCTTCACCTTGGTTTTGAAGTTTTTTAAATGCATCAAGAGCTTAAGTCAACTAATTTCTTCAGTATTATAGTAACATTGTTGCAGCAGTACTAACTTGCGCATTCATCAACTTCTTCTTAACAACTTTTTCAATTTGCCCTGCAACAAACAGCCTCCTCACCATTTAAAAGCATCCACAATCAAACTTCTCATTAGTCAATCATCTTGAATAATAACTAGGGTAATCTCTTCAAATGTTAATCAATAGCAATTAAATCCCCCTGTTTAGATGCATCCTCACCTCAAACTAACTTCATCTCCAGAGGATTCTAACTCTATGCTTCACCTAACTTTGTATAATCTCTTCAGCCTATGAGTTCTTGACCTATTTTTCTTTTCAACTCTTGACCCTCCTTTTCAAACTAACAATCTCATTATGTTGAGAGGTCATTGTCTTCTCAGAATCAAGAACCGAGTTTTGTAAAGTGTACATAGTGCCTCAATTTTAATCATTAAAAATATCAAATCTATCCTCATCACTTTGAAGTGTGTTACCTCTTGCGAGCAGTGAATCATTGGAATGTTTAGATACATTCTCAAACCTAGTTTGAGCAATAGTATCCCCTATGGTTTCTTGGCACATGGGACCACCACCTGAAGTAGTTCCTAGGGAACTAGATTCATTAGGTGTTGCCTTAGATCGGGTCTTAGTTATGTTACCACTGTCCTGCTCTGCTTCTAAGCTAGAAGCAGTAGTGGCAGCCCTCACCAAACTGTCACCCAACTCCTTATGGACAACCTCATCTGTAAACATTTTCACTAGGATCACTAGGCTGAGGTACCTAAGTGTCCATCCTTTTAGGCTTCCTAGGTTTTGTATCTTTTAAGGTTAAGTTGATGATTGAAATAATGGTGGGTGTATATTCGGATCAGTTTAGAAGTTGCGAACCATTACCTAATTCTTATTGGTTTTTGACCACCATTGTATAGAAATAAAGGTGTTACTCTACAGAACAACCTTTTCCTACCCTTCTTATATTTCTAAAAATCTTCTGTAAGTAATAGAGGGTGCAATATATATTCTCTTGTGATTTGGCAGCCCATCAAGTTGTTGATCCAAAAACACTTGTACAAACCTTGGATACATCAAAATTTGCCAGACAAATTATCCAAGTTTTTAATCATACTTTTAAAAATGTATTTTGAAAAGTTAAACTTCTGATTGTAGCCAAACAGATAATTGCAGATGCCATAGTACTACTAAACTCATTCCATGCAGTAGTCTTTGAACTTAGACATTGTAGAATAGTATGAATCATAAATTTCCATTGTGGGGAAAAGAATGGCTTATAGAAAGTTAGTTTTGTAAAACTTTCTCATACCCCATCAGTGTAAGTTGTTTAAAGATGGAGAATTTGGTATACAATCAATACCTTTCTCATGCTTCCTAGTTGAAGATCTCTCTCACAGTGATTTAGTGATGATTATCTCTTAGCCATCTACTAGGGCGTGTAACTGTGCTTCCCCATTGATAGTTTTTGCCTTGACATTAGAACAGAACTATTCGATGCAAGAAATGTATATTGTAGGATTGATCGTTAATGCATGCCTTATAGAGTGTGCATTTAAAAAGTCTACAAATTTTGTTCAAACCCATTACTTTCTGTGGTTTTAGACAAAAATGCGACTATATTATGAGTATCAACAAACTTTAGGGTCGTCATTTGTGTTGGGTTTTGATAATGGATATAAAATTGAGTTTAGGGTTTTGTAATTGGGAGTATTGAAAGATTGGAAAATCGATTAAATGATCGATTGAAACCCTTAATCCGAAGTATTTGTGGGAAAATACCCTCAACATCAGTTAAATTTTAACCTAGCAGAAGTTACCCAGCAAGTAGTAAGTTATTCCTATTAAGCCATTAAATTATGAGTCCACCTCATTAACTCAATTCTCATTCTAACAGCTTTTCCATCACAATTTAACACTTTTCATTCTTTTCCTACAAAATTGTTAGTCCATAAACCAAGAAACACAAGCCATAGTACTTTTTACAATTAACTCAATATTAATTATACCATAAGAGAATTAAGTATAACTAACAGTAGTAACTCAGCAGTATTAAGTATAACCCCAGCTTTACTAAATATACTTAACAGCAAAACTTTTAATGACATGAATAACAGTACTAATTCATACAAAACTCTACAAAAACATAAAGAGATGAAAGACATTAGAGATTTAGCATTCCAATACTAGCAATCAAATATTGAAATCTACTATCAAAAGCTTTTGTAAGCAAATATGCAACATTCTTGTTAGTATGGATTTTGACCATTTGAATCAATTTCTTTTCATTTTAATCTCTAATAAAATGATGTCTGATCTCTATATGCTTTGTTTTTGAATAAAAAACAAGATTTTTAATTCTGCAAATAATACTGTTATTGTCAATAAAGATCTTGGTATGCATAAAATTATACCCATAATCAAGTAATTGATTCTGAATCCAAAGCACTTGTCCACAACAACTTGAAGCAGCCATATACCCAGCTTCTGTTGTGGAATTTGCAACCACTGTCTATTTTTTACACTGCCATGATATTAATCTACATCCAAAGAATTGACAACGTCTTGTTGTAGATTTCCTATCCAAGCTTGCTCCAGCATAATCACTATCAGTGTATGCTACCAGATCAAAAGAAGAATCTTTTGGATACCAAAGGCCCAATTTTGGTTGACCTTTTAAGTACCTAAAAATCCCTTTCACAGCATGAAAATGTGAAAC
>BQNB010021690.1:0-52385 GCA_026074375.1 Tanacetum coccineum | reverse complement strand
TTAACTAATGAAGTTCTAACTATAAAAACTTGTGAAAACTGATTATTATACCTTAATTTAGCTTATAGAAACTGGATTGGTGGCTCAACCCACAACATTACCCAAATTTACCCATTTTCACCCTTATCCCAAACACCCCTTTAACTTTCCAAAAAGGCTTTTTAAGCTGTTTTAAGGAGATTTAGGCCAAGGGTCTCAAAGACAAAAGCTTGTACATGAATAATAAGCATCCATAAGCATAATGAAAAAGAAAATAAGCACAATTAAGCTGAAAATAAGCAAATGCAGTTAAATAAGCTTAAAATCAAAGAAAAGAGACTTACAAAAGCCTTAGCTCTAAACAAGGCTATCAATGCTCATTAGAGCTTAATCAACAAAGCTCTAGCTTGTGTTTAACAAGCTAGTGAGTCCATAAGCCCATCCATATCCGGCTTATCATCCAAAATTATAAGCTGTGGTAATTTTGGGAGGTTTTTCTTGATTTTTTGTATTTTCTACTTAACTTTTTAGTTTACTCAATGAAGAAAGCTTATAAATAAGCTATTCTAAGAGCTTTTTGAGCTCACTTTAGCACAATTTAACAACTTAACATTTGGAATTTAAAGATTGAAATTTAACTTAAATACCTCAAAATTTCATTAAACCTTAAAATTAATACAATGCTGAAAGAAAAAGTTTAATAAGCTGAAAATAAGTAAAATGACTTAATGAAAATTACAAGTAAACTAAGATTAAGCTAAGATGCCTTTAAGGCTTACAAAATGGTCCTATTTATAGCCGAATTCTTCTTTGCTTGGTCTTGCAGCTGTGCTTTCCTTGTGAGAGCTTCAAAGGGTGTGTTAGTTGTGTGAGAGAAATGATAGACTCAATCTTGGCCCTCCAAATCATTTGTGCTTCTTTTCTAGTCATCACAGTCGTCGAAAGTCTTTGAAAATGGTGAAGGATTGCCAAGTTGGCAATCCTATAGCTGGGGTAAGTTAGTGGGTTGGGGACGAAGGGTTTAACCATGGTGTTGAAGGGTTGCAGGGTAAAAGAGGGGGGAACACGTGAGGGGTTCTTGGGTTTTGGTTGGCGGGAAAATGTGTTATAAACAAAACAGGAAAGGTTTGGGTGGTTTGGCAACTTTGGTCCCCCAAAGTTATAATGTTTATTGCACATTTCGTCCTTGATGGTGATACAAGGTTGAGGGTTTGGCAGAAATGCCCCCTCAACCTTATATCTCTAATTGCAAACTTAGTCCTTTTTGTAATACAAGTATGAGGGGTTGGCAGGAATGCCCCCTCAAGTTACATTTTCCTTGAATTGCAAATTCCACCCTTGTAGTCTTTTTCTTCTTGTAAAATAACTTCGGGAAATGGCAAATTCAGTCCCTCAAGTTGTCCTTTCTGCTTTGGTTTCTCAGAGTTGACTCTGATTTTGTCGGGGTTGACTTTGACTTTGACTGTTTGACTTTTCTGATGATTTTTTGACATGATTGACTTTTGGCTTCGATTTGGCTTTGTCTTCACACACTTTTAAATTTTTAGTATATTCATTTTTTATGTGAATTAATTTAAGCCTGTAATCATGAAATTGGTGAAATGAGCTAATCCAAACACCCCCTTGCTAAAGCAGTGATTAGTGTTAAAGTCATAGATCTGGTCATAGGTGTGTCGGTTGTTAAATAGTGGTAATCAGAGGGACATGTATAACGAGTTCTTCAACGATATATGCCATTGATGTTGTTCAATCCGCTCCCTGCACACAAGGATGGTAACTACTGCTTTTTTAGTATTTACATGACAATGTTTGGTTGCTGAAAATCTCTGAAGAAAATTGTTTTAAGGCATTGTCTGGTTGCTAAAAAATTGTGCATGAAACTGTTTAGAAGGAAAAAAGAGATGGGTTGTTTGGGTGATGAAGTTTTGGGCATATGGTATTTTTAAAACGTACTTTGGGTGCTAAAATATTTGTGCAGAAATATATTTTAAAGGTTTTTTGGTTATTGAGATTTGTTTTAAGACTTCTCAATCCGGTCTTGTCAGTAATTCAGAGATTCTTCTTGCACCGTTATAGTCAAAAGATTTTTTAAAACAAAATTATTATCTAAATTTTATTCTTTTTGGAAAATCTTTTGTTCTCTATAACTTAAGCTCTTGATACCAAACTGTAACACCCTCAATTTAGCTTCATGTCAGCGGAAGGGTCCAATGGTGTTACATCATAGCACAATAACTCAAATCATAGAAAATGACTCAAAAAGAGGCGTTTTGAGAAAATTTCATTCATTTGAATAAAATAAGTTTTCATCGACCGTCCCAATAAGTTTAACAACATACAAACAACGTTTTTACAAAATCATTTTCAAATGAATAATTATTTAGCGGGCCTTCATATCTCCATCGCCGAATTACCTTCATGGTCCTGAACAATAATGTTGAGTGAATCCATAGAGTTTATATATATAAACAATAAAAATAAATTCCAAACACAAGTAACATTTTTCAATATTCATCTGGATACAACGATGTGGCCATACAAAGTTATATCTGGGGATTATTATAAGCCTCATGACATCGAACCTTACCATATATTCAATATAATGCCCACTATAACACTCTCTATAATAAAGTGTATCTTATTCTCTATACAATGCATCCGTTGTGTCATTTTCCCGACACATGACGATAGCCAGTCGTCACGGATTGGAGGTGGCAACCTCCAAATAGTACTATTTCATGTATAAGCGTCTACCATTACCCGGTAGTTAACAATTCATGATTTCCGCGGGTCTTTTATCTAGCGAGTTAAGCTAACTTATAATAATCAAGGCTACTAGCATACATTCGGGTCCCTTGTGTTCTATTTTTAAAAACAAGCATGTTATCCCCCTCGCGGGTTTATAAAACAATTAAAGTATTAAAATGCGAGGCTATGAACTCACTAGTGATGTCGGAAGAGAATAGCGATATGAATAAGAACTTCGGGAGTAGGCGCGTCAATCAACCAAGACCTATACAAATTGTAACGGGTCTTAGGTTTCTAGTCGATAAAAATTAATGATAATTCATAAATTAAATAAGTATATGTATACATGTAGTTTATATGATGATCTTGCTCTTGAAATATAATTATTTCACACTTAAAGTTTTCTAGGTTTTTAACTTGTTTTTATTAGCCATTTTACTAGTATTGTCTAAATTAGTCCAAAAAGCCCAATAGGCCCATTAAGCAAGCCCATTAAGTTATTATATTGATATTATTACTCAAAGACCAGGTCCTAGCCCATTAGTAAGGTCCAAGTGGATTGGGCCTAAAGTTAAGTCCAATAAGTCCATTTTGTTTCATTGGGCCTAGTGGTCCAATAAGCCTTACGGGTCCATTTTAGCTCATAAACGACTTTTATTATAAGTTTTCGGGTTCTCGGGGTCGGGATACTTTTATTATCAGTTTGTTAGCCTTTTAAAACTCCCAAGAAGTGGGTCCTTACCACCTCGGGTTTTAGTTACAAAAATCGCTTTACATAGTATAGTGTTCGGGTAGTAGTAAATTTTATATACTTTCGTGTTTACAAAAATAGTCATAACTTGTAAACCGTAGATGGTATAATTGATATATTTATATGTTTGGGTTCATAATTAAGTGTACTTTACAGATTCAAAGTCATTTTTATACCTCTTTTTATATTACTTATACATATGGGTATATTACTACCTAATGGTCAAGTTACTAATTAGGACTGAAATTTCACTTTCACCATTTTTGATGCCATTTACAAACCATAAAGAGTTGGTTGACTATCCAATTGATTCAGAATCTACATGACTTTAGCTACAACCCATAGTTTTCACTTTTTAATTGGTTCAGCCCGTAAATATGACTTTTTACACAATCTGTACAGCAAGGTCCAGATTTGACTAGTTTTAGTGTTTTGACCATAACTCATTCATTATTTACTTTCTTGGAATCATCCAATTTGCCCAATGTACATAAGAGATTTATCTATGACCTCATGTCATCAAATCAATCCTCAAACCTACTGAGTTTTATAGAATCTACTGTTCATTACAGCTCATAATTTTGATGATCTTTTCACTTGTTTTAGATGACTATTTTAGCTATAATTAACCTAGATCTATACATGCATGGCCATTTTTATTACTTGATCATCAAATATCATACATGTACATATACAAATTGAAAATCAAAAGAAAACATAAACAAAACTCATGAGATTTTTACCACAAGAAATATGTAGAAAATGATCAAATGATCAAAACAAGAACAAAGCTTCAATCTTCAAGCTTGATCTTCACCCAAAAATAATTTTGATCACCATTTCTTCACCAAAATGACTTGATAAAAACTTGTATAACTTCAGCCCCAAAATGTATATAACCCTTCTTGAAAACCCTTTTAATCACCTCCAAAATACAATAACCATACTAGGAAATCATCTTAACTTGAGTGCTTAATATTTGATCTTCAAAATTTGTGAAATAAGTGTTTTTGGTGAGATAGGTGGCGTCAAGGGTGAGAGGGAGAGAGAAGAATTCAGATGTGAGTGTGAAATATGAGTGTTGTGTGTGTGTTTGATGGTCAAAAATGAGCTTATGTATGCTTGGACTAAAAATGCCAAGTGTACATTGTTATAGCAAGAATCAACACCAAGGGGACACCTCTCCCTTTGGTTGATCCGCCCCAATGGTGGGTTAGATAAGTGGGATGAGTTTAAAACTTGTCCCACATTTTGTAAATGCGGGTATTATCAAAGTCCGATATTTAAAAAGGTACGCTACGTAAAGGTTTTACGTAAAATACGAAAAATGCGCGTAACACGAAAAATAAAAACGAATGTAATAAAATTATTTCTACGGTATTTTAAAAATATAAGCGTCGATGCTTAACGTAGAATTCGCTGGTTCTTTGTAAACGTCACGTAAATTACAAATGTAAGCCCTATTTCTCCCGGTTAGTCGTGAGTTCATATCTCAACATAAAAATGAAAAATATAATTAATACTCAAGAATAAAATAACGACCTGAAATTGACAGATTGTCACAAAGACGCCTAATAGGAAGATAGGACCTCTTTACAATAAAGTACGATGAAGGGATTCCACACTTAGAGTTAGGAATCCAAACGAATAATCAAGCAAATGAACAACCTTAATAATAGTAATAGTAGTACTAATATGTATCCGCAAACGTTATATAGAAGGAAAACTTACTATGTACACAACTATCCATAACACATCCGCACACTAGGTTAAGAGAATAATTCCCTAACCATATAACCATCCTTATCAGGATTGCTAAAAGTGAATCAGATAGTTACTATATTTCTGATTAAGTCATCAATTCATTTTACTGGAACAAGTTTGATTCACTTAGAATCACACCATCATTTCTTTCCAGTTGATACAAGCTTGATTCATATAGAATCTTCGCAAGTCAACCTTCAAAGAGCTTGTTTGACGTTGGCTCATGAAGGATTTTCCATCCTTCACTGTGAAAACTTACAGTATCACTCGGATGTTCTGGAAGATCTCAAGGATAATGGTAGGGATTCTTTGTTATAGCTTGTAACTTTATGGTGTTCAAACAAGTGTTAGTGAACATTGTGTCCTAATGAGATTTTATAATTTGAGCTCTTTTTGGATTAGACTCGATTTGAGCACTTGGGTTTTAGTATCAGAGGCTGGGAGAGGACTGCCACCTATTCAATATCCAACAATCTCGGAGTGAGATGTCAATAGTTAACATGTGTATCTCCGTGACAAATGAGACAAGTTTCTTTTGAGAGAAACCCAAATGGCTGGGAAGGGTTGTGCATTGCATCACTGGGTCTATGGTGTTGTCTTTAGTATCAGAATTCATCTTTGTGAAAACCGATAGATTATGTATTGACCCAATTTCTACCTAAGTTGCAAGGAGGGTTGCTTTGTTTTTACCCTTTATCCATACATTTCTTTTTCATGCTTCAACCCCTTCAATGCTTACCAAGACGTCATTACTAACATCTTGTTATGATTATTCCAGTGTTAGCTCAATTTCGTCGGCAATTTTTACCTTATCACTATTCATCTCCAATCATACCTAAGTGCACTATACTTTTAACTATGGATTGTACTTAGGTAGATCCTTCTGGTTCTGGGTTTGATCGTTGGACTTATACTATTCTTAACCACCCTTATGTCTTCATCGACGTCGTGAAATAATTGGTTGTGGCCTATAGAGAATCGAACCATAAAACATTTCGAAACATTTTATTGAAATTACCCCCTAAACAGTGCTCGAGATTCAAAATTGTTTAGCACATGAAGGAAAGAGTTGTACTAAGAGTCTCAAAAGATCACATTCTTCTATTCATATTTTTATCTCACATTTTCATCCCCTTATTTTTAATCACTAAAACACTTTAGTATTTGAAATACCTAATGGATTACATCAATTTGACATGGAACGATTCAATGGGAGAAAAATTATACACATGATTTGCATGAGTTCATTTTTTTGATTTCTCCCTTCAACGTTTATGTGGATAACCAATATTCTTATTAAAACTTGACATTAGAATGAAAAAAATTGAAATGACACCACTAATGTGGAAGACGGAGTGAGATGACTTAGTGATCAATGTATATTATTAATTGCATTATAATTTTCCAAACATTTTAATTTTCACAAAATATGTATTGGATACATAAATGACATTTATGAGCTGTTACTAAACACACATTAAAAAGGCTTTGTGTTATAAAGCTCCCCCTCAAAAATTGATTTACATAAAATGACATTTTACGTACAACAATTCTTTAGAAATTATTCGAGAAAGGGAGTGTTGAACACACAATTTTAACAAATACCACTTTTTCTGGAAAAATACCACGAATTATATTGTAGACAAATTGACATTGAAAGTTATTTTTGAAAAATTGTGTTCAACGATTTTAAAAATACATGATAAAAGACTTCTCTTCTATTTTTAGAGTAGACGCACTGAAGCGTACACTTCCCTTTTACTTTCAGGTATGAGTTGTGCACTGAAATGTACATAAGTCATTGTGAGAAAATTTAGAAATGACATGTTTTGAAAGCATTAATCAACATTTCTAGGTATGTAAATGTTATCGATTCCAAGAGACATGTCGAGAAGATTCTTTTTGGTATTTTGAAATTTTTTGATTTTATAAATTTTATATTTTTCTATTTTCTTTTTGTTGGTTTTATATTTTTGTATTTTCTTTTTCAAAAATATTTATAAATCAAAATAAAGAGAAATCAAAAATATTTACAAATCGAAGTTTTCATCCGCAGAGACAGTTGTTGCTAGAGGTGACGCAGATGAAGTTGAATCAGGTTGTTGTTGACTTTTATTGGATGCATCAGCAGCAGTAACAGCGGAAGACTTTGAAACAACTTGATTTTCTCCATTGAAGTATTCGTCGAACAAAGGACCGAATAGCAAATCCAGCTCATTTGACGTTGTTGCTGTCTCAGTTGCTGTAGAAACTTTTGTTGACATTGTGGTGCGAGGCTTGAACCGTTTTGTTCAAACGTCGTTAGACATTGAGGATCGAGTCCTGAACCGAGTTGTTCAGAAGTCATTTAAATACATCATTTGTGAATCCACTGTGGTACTGGTTTCAGAGATATCAACTTTTTCAGCAACCATACTCTAAGATTTTCCTGCTTTACATTGTATAATGCGCATGCATTTAAGTCAATTCTTTGTTTCTTTTGGACTCATTTGTGATGTACCTGCACTTAAAATCCAGGAGTTTGTTTGCATGCAGAATATTAGGGGATATCTGCATTGGGAATCCATTTGTGAGTTCACTGTCAACCTTGCACGTGAAGTGTCGAATGGACATTTCCTGTAGGAATCCATATAGACCAACAATTTGAAAATTCTAACGTGGGTTTCCACATAAGATCTTATTAGGAGAAGTTTTTCATTACATAGTGGAAGTCTTTTGGGAGAAAAACCTGTTTCTGGTAAGATCTGCCTACAAGGTTTTTCTGAGTAGGAGTTCATTTGATCTACGGGTTTGTTTGTTTCTAGGTCTTATGGGATGCGTTTTGCACTTGATTTACTTTCTTCTAGGGCGTTTTGTTCATTGCACGCATCCTGAATTAGTATTAAAGGACACATTTATGACATGTAGAACAAACAAAGTTTTTAGAATCTGAAAAGATAGGACTCTTAGGAGTGATCTGCTTGGGAGAAAAGTTATTGTTTCGCAACTCTCCCCTAGATATAGGCAAAACTCATAGGAGTTGACTTGTTGCTCCTAGGTTTTGGTTTGCTATCATCAGCAGTGCATTGAAATCTAGCAGAAGTAGTCACACTAGTTGTTGAGTACCTATCTCTTTCTTGTGTCTTTTTCTTAGCTTCATCTAGATAGTGATTATGAACCATGTCCATTTAAAACTAAATCTTGGCATGTCTTAGAACTATTCTAGATGGAGATAGATGTAATCATACTGATCAGTCTTTGCCAACGGAAGAATACTATTTTCTTAGGCAAATAATGTTGAGTGACTGGTTTTGACAAATTGTTATTCACATCAACTTGGGAGGCAAACCGTTGTTTTGACATTTGAGGCTTTTCAGATTTAAACGCATTCGGTTGTCTAACAACTAATTGGCTTCTTAGTGATGGTAAAATCGGTTTCCTCAAGACTGATGTTTTATCAAACTTAGTATCTACACTATGTCCTTTTAACTTCCTTAAGTCATTTTTTAAAGCAGCAATCGCAAAAACCTTTTCCTGTATCTGAGCTTTCAAATCAGCATTTTCAGTAGACTTTTTGTTCAGTTGGACAATCAAGGAGTCAGTATGGTCTTTTGTCTGAACTCGTGTCTTTTTGATTGAATCATAAAGGTCTTTGTAATGCTGTTTCAAAGTCTCATTTTCTTTACGTAATTTAGCCACACAATGTTCTAATTCGATGTTCAATGTTTCAAGTACATCAATTTCCTTTTTAAACTTGGCTTTATTACTTGTTTCATTCAAAATTTAAACATGTTGCCCTGATTTTAAAGATTGATTTTGACATTTAAGTTCGAGAGCAATGCAATGTGCTTCCATTCTTGTAAAATCTTTTTGAAATTGGGCAATAGTCTTTTTGAGCAAAATATTTTCAGACTTGAGTGATTGTTTTGAGTATTTAGTTGTCTGGTTATCAGGTGATGAATCAAGCATAGAGTTTTTAACTTGGACATGCTTTTAGGGATTACTAGTCAACCATACATTCAAGGATTGATTTGAATGAATCTTCTTGTCTTTGTGTTCACTTCTTTTCTTTCAATAAATTGTGGGAGTTCGTTGTTGATGATGAGTTTATCCTTAGCATGTATTTCCCATGGAATCCATGTTAAAGATCATTGCATCGTATAAGGATTGAGCATCAAATCTTGTATATTTCTGCATACGCGCTTTGAATTCTGAATTGAAAGCATTTTCAAACGTTGTTCTGAGCTTTGTCAAAATAGTCTTGCAATCAGTCTGAGAAATATTGTTTGGTTAAGATGTTGTTCTTGTAATTCCAAAGGGTCTAGAGCGAATTTTTCTTTTGAAGATAGGACATGGTAACCCAAAAATCTTGTAAGTATCTTGAGAAACTTGTATTGTGACTGAATTGCTATAAGACTTTTCATGCATCGTCTTGAAAGTTGTGTTTCTTCTTGTCTTTAAGAAGTTGAACATGAAGAATTGTTGTCATTTTGAGAACACTTGATGTTTGAGTTGGCGAATTGGTTTTGTATTTGAAACATTTGTTGATGTGAATGGATATCGGATCTTAGTGTATGAAGTGTTGATTGAATTGTGGTGTGAGAGAATGCAATTGACTTCCACAAGATTTTACAACTCTATGATTAAAACCGAGAAGAAAGTGAATTACTTGTTGGGATTTTACAAAATCAATAGAAAAAACCGTGAAAGTAGAATTGAATTGAAGTTAAGGTGGATGTTTGATTTGTTAATTAACGTTTTAAGTCCAATGTCCAATTAAAGCAAGGTTGAAAAATTCAAAAGTCACAAACAGTTGGTAAACCGTCAGATACATAGACTAAACCGCTATTAAATTTTCTAGCAAACCGCTGGCTAAAAGATCTGGTAAACTGCTATCTATTAAATTAATCAAACTGCCGTGAGAGAATTTATCAAACCGCTGCTTAAATAATTAAATCAAACCGCCATTAATAGCAAACCGCCGCTATTAAAAAATATTTAAACCGCCACGTAAACTTTTATAGCAAACCGCCGCGTAAACTTTTTGCGTAAACCGCTGCTAAAATTTACCTGCTCAAACCGCCGTTAAATGAATATTAAGCACCACTTAGAACTAAACTTTTTGAGCTTATTGAATTAAACCACCACTTAGAACTAAATAATAAGATGACTTCAATAAGCTCAAATATTCTGCCTAAAAGCTTATTTACCACATGAAATGGCTACAAGATAAGCTATAGAACGAGTAGAGCTAGGAAAGGAACAAGCTTAACAAACTAAACACCAAAAATCAAATGAAACGTGGGCTTTTAGATCAAAAAAGCACACATTTTGTAGCTTTTTACCACAAATCAACCACTAAACACCCCTTGGCGAGTGATACCACATGTTATCCCACGATATAATCCAAACACAACTTATAAATCTTTACCAATAAGCTAGAAAATAAGATGAAACTTAGAGAGAGAAAGTAGAAAATATTAGATTAAGAAGAGAGAATTAGTGAGTTACAAGTGAAAACAAATGTAACCAACACCCTCTCTATGTGTGGAGAGGGTTTCTTTTATACCCTTAGCCACTAACTTGGCTCTTGGGCTTTCTAATTGGGTCGGGCTTGGTTTTACTTGGGCTTTACCCCTAAACATAGACAATATTAGATTATAAACCAAGCCCGTTAATACCCGACTAGCCTATTACTTAACAAGACCTAATTGACTTTATAAGACCGATGACATTCTTGTTTGACTTAATAAAATTAAGGCTAACAAAGCCTGGTTTAGAAAAAAGCAAGAGGTATATAGTCTGACAATTCAAACGTGGAATAATATCAACCATTGCTTTTTGTTGACTTTAATATAAAATTAGTTTTATTATATTTTTAGCAATTTACACAATAAATGTTTATGTCGTGTCTCTTTTTTATATAATATTCTTTTTTATTACGTCAAATCAAAAACCAAATCCAATTCCAAATCCAAATCCTAATCTAAATCCAAATCCTAATCCTAAACCCGTATACGTACCAAACGGGCCATAAATACAATTTGTATACCAGTGGCTGGGTATTCATGCTTGGTGGAGGTGAAATTTCTTAGGCATCCAAAAAGCAAACTTGCATCACTAGTTCAACAATGAAATCTGAATTTGTGGCTTTAACAGCTGCTGGTAAAGAAGCTGAATGGTTGAGAAAACTATACTCCCCCCCCCCCCCCACCCCATATGAGATTCCCTAGTGGTTATCCTATTTAGACGAAGGGCCTTATCCTCTTTCTACTAGTTGATGGCTACGTTATGTTGTGATCGCTCCCCTCTCGCCCTCATTAGTATGATACCACAGTAACATTGTGTTGTGTCCTTATATTACTTCTCTCTATGCTATAGTGAATTACAAGTCACGTGTAGTTAGCATTCCTAAAGCCGAGACTTGATCATCTCAATATTATCGTAACACCGCATTCTTCCTTGTGGGAAGGATAGTGTGTATATAAATTTGCTGTTCATTCTAGTGTCACGTGCAAATCGCATTAATGCATATGATCGGGATACCGCGCGATCTAGCTTATCTGTACGAAAGACTAAAGTGTGATTTGAGGTGAGGTCTTAGCAGGAGAGGCAAAATATTGGTAGAGTAATCACGAGATATGCCATCGTCGCCCGATCCGCGCGCTCAGAGCACTCTGTGGCTTTTACATTGTCTGCTAAACAGGACTGTACGTAAAAACCAGAGCTAGTTCTTCTGTAGCCTAGTCTAATACTACATACATGACTAGTGATCACTATCTAACGAGAATGTTCATAACAGGATATACACTCACGAACAGCCTCACCGCCACACTGATCCTCCGCCTCGGGACACAGAGACAAACCTCTCGGAGAACGTCTAGAGCTGCACTAGGTGGACAGGCGTGCTGGACACGTTGCTGTGGAAATAGCGAAAGCCTCTGCATAATAAACAATTTTCATCCAACATGGTTCGTGCTTTGGAACTGCTAAAAAGAGAGGAATAAAGTCTCTGCATTTCTTAAATGCTTAATTTCTTTGAAAAAAGTGCTTAGCAACGAGCATGAAATTAAACTAGGTTCCCACCAATGTAATATTTTAAAGTTTGGTCTCCGCCTTGAGGGAGCATTGGATTTGGCTCTTAACATTTATGAATTGGATTTGGACTTTGGCTCTTACAACATTTAAATCGTGTATTCTTATGTTGTAGTGTATTTTATCTTACAGCGTATTTCAAATGGGTAGAAGGGTTCAATTCTTAGAATACCATTGATTCTCGAGTGTTTTGAACATATAATTACTAGATGGAATATTCAATCCTCATGATATTTTCATTTATGCACATGTTTTGTTTAATGTTTAATTTTTCATGCAATGGGATTGTACTAAATTGGGGAGGATTGTTGGAAATTTAGTTTAATTGTTAGGTTCAGTTCATACCAGATAATAGGACTGGAGGTACTGTGTGTACTCCCATAGGTCATTGAACACCTTGACTCTAATAGCGGTAAAAAGGAATTCAGGTCACTAATGAAGTTCAGTGAGTTCACTCACTGAATGGTATTTATTAGTCTGATGCCTTCAGCTTTGTACTCTCTAAGTAGTAAGCTAAAGGATACCATCAGGGAGTAATCTATCAGGGGATATATCCTCAGCTGGTTAACTCATCAATGAGTCTTTTCAGTATCGAACCTTCAGCATGTATACTCTTCAGTGAGTTAGCTGATGCTTTAGGACACTAAAGGATTTACCTCGCTGAAATGAATTCAAGTGACTTGTAACAACTTTGAACCTATTCAAAGTGGGCTAGTTTGCTGCATTAATAACTACGATTAAAATTGGTTATGTAAACTATTAATTTCTATAATCATCGAAGTCTAATTATGGAAGAATTATATCTCCTATAATCGCTTATAATTCCAATGACTAGGATTTTGAATATTTCTCCTATAAGTAGGAGATCACAACTGCATGAGAGATACACATAAAAGAATAAACACATAGAAATGAAGGGTTCTCGATTTATGCCTAAAACAAGAACAAGCACTTGGTTTTATCCCAAAGAGGTATTCGTGATATCCGATAACCATCTTTGGTAATTAGCTAGGCAATATCTTCACCCTATTTTGGGCATACCATTACCAACAGTTCGTTGCAAAAAATTAAGTATGCTTTGTACTAAATAGTGATAAGCAAAACCAAACACCAGTATACTAAGTATATCAACGTTTGAAACCTTGTGTGGTTTTGTGGCGAACAAGCAATAACTTGAAACCCTTAAGGTTTATTCATCGATCGCATAACAAGGGAGATGGGAGGGATTTTTAGGGATCTCTTGATTTTTCTAGCATCCTAATAATGATCCTTAAGCCCTCCTTGTAACACCCCTAAATTGGGTCGCAGCGGAATATTGTCCGGGAGCGTTACTTCATAATACCATTGCACAAGATATGAGAGAACGACCTCTAAATGAGTCGTTTGAAAAGTAATCTCGTTGCTTTAGTTGAAATATACATTTGTCCCAAGGTTTGCATCACAATGAAAAGCATGAAATAACACAACGAGATTTGATTTGCAGCAATCCATGAATGTAATTCTTGAAAAGTCTAGACTCCAATGCATATCAAGTAAGCCAAGTATCTATTTCACCTGAGAAAAACATGCTTAAAAGTGTCAACATAAAGTTGGTGAGTTCATAGGTTTATGTAAGTATAAATGTGAATCACAAAACTATATCTATATAAACTTACTGTGTTACAAGTCCCGCCCATACAAGACTTGCAACGCATAAATTTAAATATATAGATTGTTAAAATGCGTATAAATATAAACCACACAAATGCATTTGTTAAAATGTTGAAATCAAAGATTTGTAAAGTATGCATGACCATTTCAATCCTTATAGTAGTCACAAGAATGTAAATATGAATGTTGGAATCAAAGATGTGTATGACTATTGTATCCCATACAATAGTCATAAAAAGTTAATTATAGTTGGACCAAAGCTTTTTGTAAAGTATGCATGATCATTATATCCAGTACAATAGTCACCATGTGTGATTACGATTGCACGCCTAAGTTCATGAAATTGCAGCGTAGACTTGTATGTATGCCACTTTATTCAAAGCACTATAAGTGTTCATGTGTATGTAGTTGTTGGCCCTGTAGACACCAATCCAGTTTGTCTCCGACATGGTATAACGTTCATTAGTTCAATCTGTCGAACTAGTGAGCGCTACTCACCTGAACGGGGATTGTCAATCCCAAATAGATCTATCTTATAACATTCGCGCTTACCCTCCGAGTAATTAACAGTTCATGCAACTTAAGCTAATCCATAATCATTAGAATGAAAGTAAAGTTGTTGCGTCCATAAGTAAAAAAGAGTATTGTATCTCACCATGAGATATGAAAATGAGTGTATAACATATTTGTAATGAGTTTGCAATGAGTAAGTAAATAATTTTGTCATTGTGTATGTAAACGAGTGTGTAACCAAGTTATGAAATCAAGTATGCAATCAAGTATGTAAAAGAGATTGTAAATGAATATGTAAACAAGTTGTAACGAGCATGTATTCTCCCTCAAGATTTGTAAAGTAA
Organism: Tanacetum coccineum; assembly: GCA_026074375.1. Classification (NCBI taxonomy): domain Eukaryota; kingdom Viridiplantae; phylum Streptophyta; class Magnoliopsida; order Asterales; family Asteraceae; genus Tanacetum; species Tanacetum coccineum. The sequence goes on along the minus strand of BQNB010021690.1, from coordinate 37,562 downwards.
ATGTAAAACAAGCGAAAGAGGGGCTATAAACTCACCTTAAACAAACGATGAGATAGTAAATCAACAAAGAGGATAAAGTAACCGAACGACTCTAACCGCGACCTAATTATAAGAAGCATTTTAGAACGAGAAATAAATAACAAAATGTTGTATAAGACACTTGTAAAAGAGATAGAAATCCATATGTGTTTGTGCTTTAGTTTATTTAACAAAAAAGTATCTTTACGAACTCATTAGGTTTATCTAGACGTTACGTCATTCTTACGAAAAGTTGCCATTTTTAGAACGTTACTATTTTAGAAAAGTTTCCATTTTAGGAAAGTTTTTAGTGTCGGGACGTTAATACCGTCCCCTATAATCTCTAAGTCCATATTTCCAAAAACGCACTACGAAACCTAAACGTCTACTTTCCACATCCATCTCGCTAATATATACCAAAAGTTACTATTTTTAGAAGTTTTTCGTTTTTAGAGATTGGTAACGTAATCTTATGTCCACGGTTCGTAGTACGAAGATATATTAAAATATTATATTTTAATATTTTTAATCCACTAGTGAAACAGATAGATTAAACTGTTCATAAATTTGTTTATACAATTAAGATTTAATAAAATTAATAATAAAATCTCGTAAAAGTCATATCTTATTCGTTTTTACTCTGATTTTATTGATTCTTTCGAGCACGTCTTCGTAATTAAAAGTTCTATCTAAATATGATATTTTCCAAAAAGTATCTGATGTGAACATCAACTTGTTTTTATAAAATTACTTTTATAAAAACACTTTTTATATATTTAATTACTGTAAACTTGCAAATAGCATAACTTCTTCGTTATAGCTCGGTTTTTCGAGTTCTTTATATTCCTATGATCCTTGTAACATGTAGTATTTTTAAAAAATATAAAATAAAAACTTTATTATCGTAATTAAAACAGTAGGTTTGGATCATTTGGTTAAAATATGTATAAAACTTGTTTTTATAAGTTTTTAGCTTAGATAAATTGCTACAAGTCCTCTACAACACATTATATCACAAGTCTCATATACTTTAGGTCCTTTAGTCCATCATTTATCCATGAATACCAAGTCCTCACTTTTTTTTATTTATAAACTTCAATAAATAAACTTTTAACCATTAATTTATATATACTTTTTATAAATTAACCATCACTTGTATAATGTTTAGACTTCCATTTCAACATGTTCTTGACATCAATATAGCATATAACAAAGTATATCAAACCATGATCAAAACACATTCGAGTATCATTTTCCTTGAACGAAAAAACATTAAAAATGGGGCTACAAGAACTCACCTCAAACAAGTCTTTAGCAACCAAATCTTAATCACACAAGTAAATGCAATGATGTCCGCACACGACCTAGTCCAGTTAATGTCTCATTTTTAATTATTCATTTCCAAAAAGAGTTTTCCAGGTAATAAAGCACTAAGAAATTAGATGCTAGTTGAATGGTGATCTTAACAATTTTATGTGTGGATAGTGACTACTTAAGCTGCCGAGAATACCACATCAAAATCCATATCTTAGTACAATATACTTATACTTATACTATTTAGCAAAAATAGATAAGTGTCACAACCGTGATTTAGCGAGGTTAGTTTAACCGTTAGATTTAGCTTGCCTAGCTTTATGTGTTTTGATTTATGTACGTTAGTCTATTTGGTGGTTTATGTGATATGATATATGTGTTATTATATGTGCTTTGGTTGGTAGAAATGAATGATTTAGTCATTTTATTTCGTATGTGTTGGTGATTTTAGAAGTATAGTGATTTTCATAATTTTATCGTCGGTAAAATTTATGAAGTATGTATCGTTAATTTCGCGTTAAGATTTATTTGTGAATTGAGGTTTATAAATTATTTATGAAGTAATAAATAAACATAATTTGAGAAAAATAATATTAAGTAGTAAAAGTGTTTTTATTTTAAAGTGTGTATTTATTTAAAGGTAAAGTAAATAAGGTGTATAAATAGTTTTATATTTTTAAAAAAATATATAAAATGTATATAGGAGGGGGGGATCATGAAACTTTTTAAAAAAATATATTTTAGGGGTGTTTGGATCGGCTAGGATTTAGGAATAAAAAAGGGAGAATATCGAGTTTAATTAGGAAACAAATCTTTATGCTATTATCCAAAAACTAGTATAAATACACCCATAATCCTAAACCCTAAAATCACTTTTACTCCTCTCCCTTTGTGTGTGTTTGACCTTCCACAACAAGAAACAAGGAAGAACATCAAGAATTTTCAAGAAATTCTAAGGTGTAGAATCGTGTGTTTCGCGGTTAAAGGTTTTAGGTATGATCTTTAAATTATTTTTCTTTATGTAAATTAATTGTAACTTTTTAATTGATGGAATTAGGGTTTTATAAAAATATATAAAACATGTTGGTAAGATCATCTAGAATCATTTAGGGTATAATTATTAGCGTATAAATGTGTTTGGTTAGGGTTGATTGTTGTTAAATTCGGAATTAAAACTGGGCAGATTTTTAAGTCAACTTGTAAGTATTATAACTTCGTCATACGGAAAGCTTTAAATGATTTTCTTGAGCCTAAAATTAATTACAGAGAGTGTACTCTCCAACAAAATTGGTTTTGTGAATTTACAGTAAGTGAAGGCCAGTCAAGTTAATTTTACAAGATTCATTGTCGAATCTGAGTTTTCAGGAAAGATTTTGTATTGTGTTTGTAAGGTCAAAAACCATATCCAAACATCTTTTTAATTGATGGGGTTGATACAGTAGAAATTTCATGATGTATATGATTTTCTAGAATTTTTGTAGAATTTTCCTAAATGTTTAAATGGGTCTGATCAAGCTAAACTATTTGATAGTCGAATCAGGTCAATTTCTGGATACTTTGTGATGTGGGAATTTTTAAAAATAGTTAGGCACCTTGATAATTTTTCAAAAAAATGCATATCCATATCATTATTAGGTTGATTGGTAACAAAATAATGTCTAATAAGGTCATTTACTATTTTATTAGTAGCCATAAAGTGACTATAAAATTCTGTTATAATCTGAAAAACATGAATAAAGGGAGTTAAGGTATTTAGAGTATAAATAATGTATGGAAAGTATGGTGTAATGTTTATAAGCATAGTATAGATATTAGAAATCCATCAATTATAAGGTTACATGATCTAGGGCCGTAAAGCCTTGATCATGAATAATCGATAGTCGTATTGTGTAGATTTTTGATTGGAAATTGTGTGCGCGTTCATGAAGCTTGAGGTGAGTTTTCATAGCCCCTTTTTAATTGTTTTTCTTGGGGTGAAAATGATACTAAATTTGGTTTTAAAATGTTTTAAGTGTCGTGATAAATGTTTTATTTGTTTTGGACATTACTTGGTATTATTGCTTATGTGTGTGATTTGTAATATTGATTGGGATCGGATGAGTACGCCTACTCAGTGATACATATGGTATCGATTTGGGATCAGATGAGTACGCCTACTCAGTGTTGTTATGGTACCATGGGATCGGAGGGGTACGCCTACCCAATGTAATGTGTATTTGGATCGTAGGGGCACGCCTACCTAATGTGATGTGTATTTGGATCGGAAGGGGTAACGCTACCTAGAGGGATTATATTTAATGGATTCAAAGGGTATGCCTACCCAAATGAATGTGTATAAGTTTTAAGTTGATATCATTAAGAGAGCTTGGTTTGATGCCAGTGCTAATCTAAGCCTAAGTGTGTACTTTGTTTATGTGATAGTAATATGCATGCATATGTGTAATAGTATACTAGAGTTAAGCCTAATGTTTTTGAATCACAGCGAGAGTAAGTATTTTTGTTTTAAACCTATGAATCTCACCAACATTATGTTGACGTTTTAAAGTATCATTTTCAGGTGAGCATAGTGAAGTTAAGGATGTTAAGATGTGAGGCTAGTGAGACCTTAGGATTTGCATCATGAAGTCTTCTTTTCTGGAGTCTTCATTTTGTATTTTCGTACTTCGGATATTTTGAATAATCGAGATGTTATGTTTGGATTTATTTTCCTATGTCTATGTATTGTGTGTACGATTAACCTCAATACAAGACCCCTCTTGTGTTAGGTGCCGTCATAACAATTTGGTTTTAATTTAATACATTCTAGACATTCTCTATTGTTGATATCAATATGTTGTGATGATGCCTATCTTATTATGCCTCGCGATTCCGCCTTGGCGGGGTGTGACAATAAGTAACATAAGTAAATATTTATAATAAATAATTATAAACATAACTTGATAAGTCCATTTGGTACACTTAGTTACCATAAATATATCACTTATACTATACGTAATGAAACGTTTATGTTCGCTAAATATTTAAGAAAAGTTTCGAGAAAAATTATATTTTTCGTCTTTTAGTCGACGTATTAAAATAATAAAATAATAATATATTGTTATTAAATCGAAAAATCAAGTTTTAAGTAAAAATTCTAAGTATAGACTTTTCACGAAATTTCGGCATGACACGTACGTTTATATGACATTTCCCAAGGTTTTTAAAACCTTATTTTCAAACAACTTCCAACATTTCGACACTTACTGCCCAAATTTCCAAAAAATTCAAACCTTTCACGATGTTTTCCCCAAAATACTTTCTTGAAACGACATTAATAAAACAACAACAATTATGATGTTCACTTCCCAAACGTTTGTCAAATTCCCCAACGCCTAGTTAACATATTATTGGACTTTAAAAAAAAAAGAAAAAGGGGCCCCACAAGGGTCCATTATAGTTTTTCATATCCAAACACGTACTAACAAACCCAAAACAAGGCCCAAATATCGGATATAAGTACAAATCAAAAGAAAATAAGTAATAAGTGAAAAAAAATAAAAAATAACATAATAGGAAACATAATCCGGACCACAGATAACCATCCAATAAGCCACGTGTGTAGCCTCAAAATATTAAGCCAACTGGAAGTTCTTCATTACGTGGATAGTCTCGGTCATTAATTAGTTTAATGTAGAATAGTATAATATTGGGAATTGGGCTCGATAGTTAATCTAATATTGTATTATTTCTGGTTTAATCCCAAGCAAAACCCAAGCCTGGGTCCAAGTTAAATATCACGGGCGTCATTTAACGCGACGGGGTATATAAACTCTTTTCTATTTAGAAAAGAGTTAGTTGATCATTCTAATATTATTTCATTTTCCATTTTCTCTCATTCTCTCTCAATTCTCTCTTCTCTTTCTCTTTCTAGAACAACTCCTCTCTCTTTCTCATTTCTAGTTCTTGATCCGTGATTGGTTCATGTTATGAAGTGTTAAACGGGATCCTACAATTGGCATCAGAGAAAAGGGTGGATTCGTGATTGATTCGTGTGGCTAAACAAGATCAAAATTCGTGGCTTATTTTGTGAAAAAAAATACCCACGGCTTAATTTTTTTATGTGGGTCTAATGGTTTGTTAATCTTGATCTTCTCTTGTTCTACACATCAAAGAGGCTAGGTTGTATCAATTTTGTGTGTTATACAAGCTCCAAGTTCGAAAAATAAGCTTTAAAAGGTTGGTGTTCTTCGTGGAGAGTTGCCTCATTATTGAAGATCTATAAAGAAAAACGAGTTAAGGTGTGTTTAAACTTCGAATACACACTTAGAATTGAATGTTTCTAACCTAATTCGTGGCTAGAAAGCTAAGTTGGGATTATTTTACTCAAATCGTCTTAGTGTTCTTGGTGGAGAGTTGGTTATTTAATTATATCTCCGGCGGTTTGACTAGCTAGGGGACAAGATCCACGATTTAAGGAAAAGTCAAGCGTTTTGTTACCCACAAAGGCGAGTTAGTTTTATATTAATAAAATATTACACGACGATTGTGAAACCTTGGTGGCCGGTTTTGCATTGTATTGTGGCGAGTTGACAATGTTTCCAAGAGCGATTGCTTATTATATTGAGATAAAATCAAACGTTATTCTGCCCAAATTAAAAACACACGGCGGTTTGCTTAGGAGGCGAGTTACCAACTGGCAGCGGTTTGCTTTATTTTATTGCCGGCGAGTTACTTTTTTTACGGAAAAAGTTGAGCAATATGTAATTTTTTATATAGCCTTTCTAACTTATTTTTACATCAAATTCAAATTTTAGTAATAGGGTAAAAAAAAATTTGGTCGACACCTTTTTAGCGACATTTTTTGGCGGGAAAAATTAAGTAAAATATAATTTTTTTCTATAGCATTTTTAGCTTATTTTTACACCAAATTTAGATTTTGGTAATAAGGTAAAATTTATTTTTTTCATAATCTAACTGCGCCGAATTCCAAACAAATCATCAAACCATAAGCCAAAACCAAAACCATTAACAAGGACTTAAATTGCATTAATCATACAAGAAACAAACCTCAACAACAAGCGATTATTCATTCACGGTTTTCTATTGATTTTGTAAAATCTCGTTAAATCATTTATCGGTTTTTAATCATAGACGTGTAAAATCCCGTGAACGAGAATTGCATACATAACCACAACAACATCAATCACAGCATATCCACTTAAGATCCAACAACTTTCACACTTCATAATTCATAATCATTCATTCATCATGTCAACTCCAGTCAACAACAGATCCTCGACAAGATAGTCAAATGCATAAAAAATATCATGGCAGCATGTTCAAATGAGCCGTCCAACCGATGCTTGGACCAGGAATATTATTCTCAGTAGCGTTCACGTTTTCTATGATACAGTTGACACTTTAAACAAAAGCAAATGTGAATATCTTGAGGAAATTTCCATATATGATGGGTCCATACACTAACTAGCAAAGTAATTGAAGCTGTTGCTGCAGTACAGTAAATGCGCCCTGCAGTACCCAGAACAAGTACGGAAGCTAAGACCAAAGTACACGGAACATGTCTGAAGAGGTGGGGAGGAGTCGAAAACTGGGGTAGGAGCGTTTTACGAAGTCAGGGCAAAGGGATGGGCGGTGGCGAGGATTTTATCTATGGCACTTTATATATGATCTTGATTCGTACCTCTGTGAAGTTACGGTAAATGTAGTAGAGTGGACTCTGCAATAACGTCTCGGTACATTAACGTCTACTAAATAGGGACTGAATCACTGTTGCTAAATAGTCTTGTTCAAGCATATGGATTTCCACATTTCTTCGACACTATCTATAGGCATAGTAGACATGTAGGACAACCATTGAAAACGTACAATCATGGGTGAATCATTGAACGTATGCTCTGGCATAGCATCGAAGACATCTAATCAGAGTAATGTATCTGGGATTATCATCTCCGAAGCTAAAAAGTTATCACTTCAAATCGTGATATGGGAAAATACGCTTCCGGGATCTGTCTCAGACTGTTCCAACTAGTGTGTTGTTGTGACTAGTACTCGACGTGACATCTCAGACTGTGTTGTGTATCTATATATTTTTTTTTATGTGCTGATGCTATCTTGTGGCGTGGTGGAGGGGGGGGGGGGGGGGGGGTGGGGGGGGGGGGGGGGGGGGAGCTGCTGGAGCATTTACTGGGGGGGGGGGGGGGGGGGGGGGGGGGGGGGAGGGAGAGGACAAGGAAGAACTTGCAAGTTACAACATGCAGTATAATTCAATTTCATCAACAACTTCAACCAGAATGTCCAAGATTTTGACGGTTTAAAGCAATCAAAAGTGATAGACAACCAGCTCATATCACACACTCTTTAGATATTCTGAAGCAGTATCAAAAGAAGTAAATGATATCCGTGCTGAGAGAATAGCCAAAAGTGCAAATTCATTACACTTCTTACGGCTCTCAACATATTCCAGATAATACTATCAAGCACCAAACCCTCAAAGAACAAAATGCAACTTCATCTCCAAGAGACATATGCATCTACCAGACACAAAAGGCAAAGCGATCGCAAAACCATTACACTCAATCTGAGTAGGTATCTGAAGAAGACAGTGATTCCTGAACAAGCTCAGAGTGGATCAGGAAATCTCAAAAGAATTTGCACTCCTTGCAAAGTATTTCAAGAAGCTCTACAAACTACCAACATCAACCTTCGAACTTTCTTCAAAACTCCAGCACAAGACTGAAGATACCACACAAGTTAATACACACGATAATCAGTCAGGGCCAGTTTGGGACTCAAAGGACAATGACATTGATATGGAGCTAGGACTGAAACATTAGGCAGTCAGGTAGTGTAACAGAATGTGTATACAGTGCTTTACGTTTAATTAGTTAAACGTTTATAATTATCGTTGTAGTAAAACCGGCGTAACTTTCGCGTTTTAAGTCCGATTTTGACGTTTCTTATGCCCACGCTTTCGTATTAGGACGAGTTATCATAATTTGACATTTTCATATTTTTGATCCTCTGATGAACAGTACTTTTTACTGTTCACACCAGTTATAAAGTTATTTTTATAGTTTTAGTTATCGTAAAACCCGTAAACGTCGTATTTTATTCGTTATAGCTCCGTTTTTAGCGATTCTTTCGAGCACGTTCTCGTTATTGAAAATTCTATCAATTTATAAGGTTTACAAAAATAAAAGTTTCTGTCATGAATAGTGTTTTTACTGTTCATAGTTTATAAAATTATTTTTATAAACTTTTAATTACCGAATACTTGCGAAATTCATAACTTCTTCATTATTAATTGAAAAATCATGATTCTTATCATTTTAGAATCCTAAAAATGTGTTTTATTTGTTAAAAATATCCAACTTGCTGTTTCATAAGAATTTTTATAAAAGTTATTTTATAATCCGTTTAATTTACGTATAACTCGTAATTAGCGTAACTTTTTCGTTATTTATCCGTTTGACAAGTTTCTTACCTTTTCGGAATCGTTACGAGATGTAGAATATTTATAAAACATAATATCCACTGTTTGGAATTCGATTCCAAACAGCCCCTTAATATCTATATATTTACTTATTTATTAAACTTGTTTTATATACTTTTTAACTAAGTAATTTCCACAAGTTTTTCCCACACTCTTAATATACTATATCATATATATTATATAATCTATAAGTCCAAAATTTTGTCCTTGAGTCCAAGTTAACAACTCCATAACCTTACATGAAATCATGAAATCCTTAAGTAAACCTTTACTTACAATTTATGTATGAACATTTTACACTTAAACCAATATGATGTCATACTTATATATCCTTTGTTTCATGATATTTACCAACATATAAAGCATGAATAAGTGTACAAAATGCTAACCACAAGTAAAAACTCTTTTACATGATTAAAAAGCCCTAAATGGTGATTTCACTACATATTATCATATATACACATAAAATCATGATTATGAAATAATGAGAGTTTTAGATAACCTTATATGAGATGAAGTATGATAGAAAACAATAGCTAAACCCTTGTTTAGCTATCAACCCAAAGTTAACAAGCTTAGAAAACCCTAGTTTTCTTTTAAAAACCCTAGCTTTCCTTTTCTTGATTAATGCTTGATAATGGTTTGCCAATGCTTGGAAACATCTTAGAATATCTTAGATATGATGTGTATAGGTGTGTATAGGTTGTAGAAAATTTGATATGGATTTGGTGTTGTGGGTGTTTGATGCCGTGGGATGGGTAGAGCACAAAGGAGAGGATTTTTGCTTTTCTAGTTAAGTGTTTTGATATCTATGAGTTTCTTACACTAGTATACATGTATATATGGTAGTCCTTGGTCAAAAAGTGTGCATTAGCTAGTCAAAAACACCTTGAGGGTTTTAGGGATCTTGTTTCTTGGTCTTTGGTCAAAGAGAGGGTCTTAGGGAAGGACTTATGGTCAAAAGTGACAAGGTATGGCTATGTTAAATGCAAAAGTGATGTACAAAACCAACTTGTAAGATTTTTCTTATATATCTTTATATAAGTTGCAACAATTTCGTCCTATATATGATACATATGATATATTTTTGTAACTTTTATGTATTGGGTATAAATGTGGGTATTTGTTGAAGCGTAGAAAAATTTGTTGGTTCCGGGTATACCTAAATGTATTTTATTGTGAAACGTAATCACTTTACGCAACCAATAAAAATAAAATGAACAAAGATCATAATTATTCTCAAAATAATTATTTAATACTTGCTTGATGCAAACGTTTAATTATTTGATGCCCGTTTACATTGAACGCTAATTTTTAGCTTACGCGATTTTACTTAATACATGAAATTACAAGCAAACGCGTACGACACTAAAAATAAATAGTAGATTTATCAACGTCGTCAATGACTTGAAAACACAGGGTGTTATAAACAAGCTCAGTCTCAATTGGTCCATGATCGAGTATCATTCGAGATCTTGAAAAACAACGAGATAAATTAGAGTTAGATGTCAAAGATCACAAAAGACAAGAAGAGGAATATCAAAAGACACAAACGATTTTCAAACAAACACAGCATGACAAAGAGGAAAAATATCTCAATGATATTTTTCAGTTACAAGCTAAAATCAAAGATCTTGAAAACGTTCTTTGTAAAATGGGAAAATCAACTGACACACTTCGGTTGCTTACAAATGAACAAAAAGCTTTCAAGGATAACTTACATAAGTCGGGTTTGGGATATAACGGTCTTTGTGTTCTTTCACAAACTTATGCTAAAATTCCTAAGTTGTATCGTGCTTATGAACTTTGTGATAAAAATGAACAACTGCTTGTGTTTGATTCTGAGAAAACTCTTGAGGATGCTGAAAAGAGTCAATTAAAAATGAATGAGGTTCATAAAGATGAAAAAGTTCAAGCGTTAAAGATAAAACCAATCGATTACGGAAAATTAAACAAACTTTATGACGATTCTGTTCCTCAAAAATATCTTTCTGCTGAACAAACATATTTTTCATCATCATGTATATCTTCTGTTTCAAAAGCATCTTCTGAAGAATTTTCCTCTAAGACAAAACCAAGCATGACATCAATGCCTAGTGCAAATTCAATGCTTCTGGATTTGAATGAAATGGAAAAATATTACAGAACATTGTTTGAGTTACTTGAAATGAATTGTAAACGAGAAAGCATTTTCTATACGTCTAAAGAAGAACAAAGATTAATCGATGTTTGTGTAGAAGCGAAAAACATTCTTCGAAATTGGCATACCTATTTTGAAGTGTTAGCCTCAATTTTATTGAGTCAATAAAGGAAGCTCGTTCCTGTGTTCAAGACCTCACTTCGGGGGAGATTGTTAGCCTCAATTTATTGAGTCGAACAAGGAAGCTCGGTCACTCTACGATGGAGCTTCGGTCTTTAATTAGTTAATGTTGTAACAGGATAATATCGGGAATCGGGCTCGATAGTTAATCTAATATTGTATATGTTTTGGGTTTAATCCCAAGCAAAACCCGAGCCCGGGTCCTAGTTAAATATCTCGCGCGTCACATTAAATGTGTAGGGGTATATATATATTTAGATATTTTCTAAATATCTAAATATATATAGATATCTAAGAAACTAGTGCCATAATGGTTTCACAAAAGATGAGCTACATCAAATGACGTTTGATCACAATAGTTCAGACCTCGCACCACAACGACAAATGGCGCCTGCAGAAAATAACACTTTAGGCCCCGTTCCTCAATGTTCAAAAGACGTTTGATCACAGCAGATCAAGCCTCGGTCTTCATGACAATGACGTTTGAACAACACAGTTCAAGCCTCATTCTTCATTAAATGACTTCTGATCATAACCATTCAGAACTCGGAATTCACGACCACAGCAATGAACCGTCAAGTTCAAAGCTGGTTCCAAAAGTTGTTCCTTTAGCAGTCAAGACAGCTACATCACGACAAGAGTTGGAATTACTATTCCACCATCAAATAGCAATGCTAAGGACAACAGGTAAATAAATACAAAATCAGAAAATAGAAAATTTCCAAAAAGAATCTTCTCGACATGTCTCTGGGAATCGATAACATTTACGTGCTTAGAAATGTCGATTAACATTGTCACGGGTGTGTAAATGAAGTTCAAGCGAGAGTTGCAAATAGTTTCAAAACATGTCATTTCTAATTTTCTAGATGGCTTATGTGCAAATATCAGTACATAACCCGGACTTCAAATAAAGGAAGGTTTATAACTTATCCTCACAACGAGAAAATTAACGTTTCTCGGTCTTGAGCTGTTCTTACAAGACATTCAATGTTTTTAGCTCAAGAAAAAGGATAGTGTACGTATCAGTGCGCTTACCCTTACCGTTAGAAGAGAAGTCCTCTAACATTTGGTTTTTCAAAAAGTTGAACACAATTTGTTAAGAATTTCTCGATGACAATTCATAATCTTTCAAAATTGTGTGTTCAACACTCCATCCCTCACAGTGTTTTCAAAAGACAACAATTTCTTAATTGGTCCTATTTTTGAGGGGGAGTTTTTCGAAAAACAAAGTTTTAATGTTTTTGGATACATCATCAACGACAATTCTTATGTATTCAAAACATTATCAAAATGTTCCAAACCATTCATGATGACCATATTTTCTCCCACAGATTTTTCAAGACATATTTTAATCACAAGGTATTTCAAAAACTAAGTGTTTATTATTTAAAATAAGGGGAGAAAATGTAATTAAAATATGATCTATTCGACTCAATGTGCAATGTGCTGAAAGAGATAAGGTTTTATGGTTCGATCTTATACCCAACAACATCTTCTTATGATTTCAGAACGAATCTGAAGTCATTACAGGTGGTTAGGTTAGGAATCAATCCATATGATCCAACCCCGAACCGGAGGATCTACCAAAGGATAATCCAAGGATTTTTTAAAAATAGCAGTCCTAGGTTATGATTGAGATGAATGTATATGGGAATAAGCCGATAAGATTGAGTTACACTGGAACAATCTCAACAATGTGTTAGTATGAGTCCTTGGTTAAGCATTGAAGGCCGTGTTGAAGAATTAAAAAGAAATGTATGGTTAAGATGTCTAAAGAGAAGAAAGCCCTCCAAACAACTTACTCTAAGCAGAAACCGGTGGTCAATACATATGCTAATCAGAATCACAAGATGTTGCTTGTATTGAAAACGACATTCATGGACCAGTGACTAGTAGTGATGCATGCCAACCCTTCCCAGCCATTCGAGTTTCTCTTAAAAGAAACTTGTCTCATTTGTCACGGAGATACACACGTTATCTATTGACATCTCATTCCGAGATTGTTGATATTGAATAGGTGGCAATATGCTCCAGCCTCCGAGTACTAAAACCAAAATGCACTAATCGAGTCTAGAGCCAAGAGATCAATCAAAATCTCGTTAGGACACATTCCATTTCAAACACTTGTTGAACATCATCAGGTTCACAAGCTGTTATCAAGAGTCCTACGCAATATCATTGTGATATTTGCCAGAACATTCAGAGTGATACTCTTTAGTATTCACAATGACGAATGGAAATCCTTCCAGTGTCATCATCAAACAGCACTGCGATAGGTGACTTGCGAGATTCTATATGAATCAAACTTGTGACAACTGGATATCGATTTGGTCCAGTAAATGAATTGACGGTTGATGAATTTTGATAAAAACATGACACTCTCGATGTGTTACAAAAACTCTTTAACGAGTGACACGTCGATTGATTTTCAAATCAATTTTCTCGTTTATCACTAACGTAAACCTGCAGGTCAAACGGTGGTAATGGCAACCTCAATCCCATTCAAATGCTCAATCTACGAAGACATACTATCTAGAAAGCTCAAGATTTAAAGACAAAGACTTCCGCTAACTCTGATTTGAAGCTTTCAAGATTTGTCAAAAAGTTAATGAGCATGTTAGTCAAAGACATCGACTGACAAGATGGCAAAAGACGATAAAGACAATGAAAAGGCTCAAAGTCAAGATCGCAAAGCATGAAGGAACAAGCTACACACAATTAACAAAAGACTAAGATCTTGAACACTAGAGCTAGAACGCCAAAAGCAATCTCACAGATCTCATGTAAAGAAAGGTGTCACAATGTAACTCACTTCGGGGAGAGAGATTGTTTGTTAGCCTCAATTTTATTGAGTCAATAAAGGAAGCTCGTTCCTGTGTTCAAGACCTCACTTCGGGGGAGATTGTTAGCCTCAATTTATTGAGTCGAACAAGGAAGCTCGGTCACTCTACGATGGAGCTTCGGTCTTTAATTAGTTAATGTTGTAACAGGATAATATCGGGAATCGGGCTCGATAGTTAATCTAATATTGTATATGTTTTGGGTTTAATCCCAAGCAAAACCCGAGCCCGGGTCCTAGTTAAATATCCCGCGCGTCACATTAAATGTGTAGGGGTATATATATATTTAGATATTTTCTAAATATCTAAATATATATAGATATTTTCTTTTAAGAAAATATATAGTTTTCAATTTTCTCAAATATCAAAATAATCTTTTTTCTCTCAACTCTCTCTCTTTTCTCTCTCTCTCTCTATTCGATATCTCTCTCTCTAGTTTCTTTGATTCGTGGTTCGGGTTATGAAGTGAAGTGTTAAATCGGGAACCTACATGAAGTCTTTCAGAACCTATTTAACAGAGATGTAAAAGAAATGAAAGATGTTTTTGTTTCAGTAGAAAATGATCTTGATGAAACTTTCAAACAAAATGAGCTTTTAAAAGATCGGCTCTTGAAAGCATCCTTAACTGAAGATATCAAGAATCTTGTCATAACTTCTTGTGTAAAAATAAAGAACAAGGATTTACATGATGAAATTGAAAGAATTTCAAAAGAGTCAAAAGATGTTTCAAATGAAGTAACACAGAAATTGTCAAAAAGAATTGTTGAATTGGAAAAAGAATTGTCAAAATCTGAGGCAAAGTGTATTGCTTTTGAAATCGCACTTCAACACAAAACTCGAGAAAATAATTCTTTGAAAACAGTTCAAAAAGAAAATGAGAATTTTATGGCATCATTACAACTCGAGAATGCTCATTTGAAACAGACTTATAAATATTTGTTTGAATCGGTTCAAAGGTCAAAGGTTAAGACTAATCATTGTGATAAAGTCAAAGTTAAGAAAGATTTTGATGAAATTGAAACTAGAAACATTGAGTTGGAATATCGAGTGGCATCATTAATCGAGGAGAATGAACACTTGAAGTTGACTTACAAAAACTTGTTTGATTCAATCAAAAAGTCGCGGGTTCAAACAAAAACTTCAAATGTAACACAAAATGAGACAGAGAATCTGAAGTCTCAATTGTTTGAATTTGCTAAAACTGTAACAATTCGTATTTTAGATCAATGGACGACGTCATATAATTCACTAAATTTTTTTCTAATATGCGTTTACTTTGTTAATCTCTATTACATATGTTACTCTCGCGCCCCACCGCGTCTGCTAAATCAATCTAACATTTAATGTAATTCGAAAATAGCCGTTTTAGGGGTGTTTTTTGTAACTTTTGAACAATTTTTTCACTATAAATACATATACTAACTCCCATTTTTATACATCTATTCCAAACACTTAATATCATTTTCATATTTTTATAAATCCCTTTCAATTTTCACACAACAATATGAATTCCAATGATTTGTTCGATATTTACGAGTATCACACTCAACTCGATATGGAGCAATATACACAATATTTAGAATATTTTGAGCAATATGAAGCTATGGAAGAAGATGAAGCCGAAAGTTCGGTAAAACATACAAGGCGATATATTGCACGCGATCGCGAATTGGCGGAAGATAAGTTACGACGTGATTATTTTGGGGATGAAAATATGCCACCCGTGTATCCGAAAGACTACTTTCGCCGAAGGTACCGTATGAGTTCTACACTTTTTAAAAAAATCATACATGATATTTCCAATTATAATGTTGACCCTCTACCCGATTACTTCCAATTTTTTAAACAATGTCCCGATGCTACCAGTCGTTTAGGTTTTAGTACTCTTTTGAAATGCACATCCGCCATACGCCAATTGGCATATGGTTCATCACCCGATTTATTTGATGAGTATTTGCAATGTGCCAAACGATGTTCACGTGAATGTTTATGAAATTTCACTAAATGCATATATCTTACATTATATATAACAGGATAAAACAATGCCACCTCATGCAACATAAATGCCACATCATCATCAAATAATGCCACCTCACCTTAAATCAATGCCACATCACCTTATTAAGGCCATAAGTCCATGTCATAAGTCCACAAATGTTATTTAAAAAATGGAGCTGGTAAGATTCGAACTTGGGTCATCAGACACACAACCAAGCCATCCAACCATTGTGCTATCACACACCTTTGTTATCGATACTTCTTCCAAAATTGACTACCTTTCCCTAAACAGTACAGATCTTTTGACCAAATAAACACACACTCCGTATATCAACCATCTCACACCCTAACTAATCTATCTACGGAAACGATTGACACAATTAATACACGCGTTTTCTAATTTACATCACCTATTTAAAAAATCCCCCACAGATCATAACCGCGTTAATCTTTGATGTGTTTTATTTTTTAAAACAAGAAACAAATCAGTGTTGACTTATTTTATTTTTGTATATGAGTTGATTATTTTGAATCCCACCGCTTCTTTATCATCTCTCATCACAAATCAATTATAAGCATGTGTGTTCTCTTTAATCTTTTCATCTACAAAAAATGGTGTCAGTCGATTCACTCATGTCATTCAGTTTCTCTTTTGATCATACCTTAAATTTCTTTTGGTGGTTTCATGTTTTTTGTTTTAGGAATTGTTAAGGCAACTAATCATGTGGAGTGTTTTCCTAAAGAACGACATATCAGAAGTACGTACCCTTTATTTTTTTTCTTTTCTTTTTAATAATAGTTTTAGGTAATTCATTGATTTATGTGTGGGAAATGGTGATTGTAGAAATATGGGGTTATAGTGTTATACGTCCGTAGTGAGGCCACGAGCATATGTGTAGTATTGTTCACATGCTTTGGTTACGAGGTTTGGCAACTCGCGTAACTGGAAGGTGCACTTTTCGATGCGTCTTTTGGGTATTTGATTTGCTCAAATGTTATTTTTATTGGTTTTATCTGTACTTTATAGTATTTCAACTTGCTATTATGGATTAGTAATTGGAGCGTATTTGGTTGGAACAATGAGTCGCCTTAGTGCTTCGTGTATGACTGTTAGAAGTATTAGTAAGAATGGTAGATATATAACTTTTGTTGGATATGTTTTTTTAGTTCAACTCGATGTTTTATTGGAATATATAAGGGAATATGTGGTGGCACTTACTGGAGCACGATTCAATGGACTTGGAATGGTCGGTTGTGGTCTCGCAACTCACTTCGTACCCTCAAAGGTAATTTGTTGTCGAATTTTTTTATTTTGCTCCTCTTGTAAACTTGCATTAACGTTTCGTCAAAATTGAGATTGGTCTCTGTATGGTCTAAAAACAGCTATTATCAAAAGTGATTTAGTTGGTGGAACTTGAATTAATCGTGGTTGTGTTGCTACCAAAGCGCTTCTTGCTGTTGGTGTTCGTATGTGTGAGCTTCATAATGAACACGACATTAAACCCTTTGGTTTACAAGTATATCTTTAAATAGCTTTGCATAAACATGATGTGTATTGAGAAGAGAAAACACATATATGTGCACGAATTGCTGGAACAATGTAAGTTTTGTCTTACATTTTGAGGTTGTTTAGTATTGCTTATTCAGGTGATTCTGTGCTTATTTTTACAAAAGTACTTATTTGCTCAATTTCATTTAGGTGAGCACTTAAAGCATCTGATATATTATCTGTATTTAATGCATATTTCAGCCTCAAGTGTATTGTTCTTATAGCAGTTATTTTGATGAAATGTCTATTTTATTTTAAGAACGAGTAGTATTTACACTTTCAGAGGTTCTACCTGCTATCTTATGAGATGTTTATGGTTTCTAAAGTATTAAACATGTGAATTATAGTATCTCACTTGGTGATCTCAATGTTGCAGTCATCTTTTCTTAGTCGAGCGTCAAGCCACTCTCTTCCAACTTCTTCTAAGCAAAAAGGTCTCGATGGAAATATTTACTTAACGTTTTTCGTTTAATTCATTGATTTGTGTTACACACAAGACAGGAATCTTTATGAACAAAAGGTTAACCCAGGCTCAAGCCGTGGAGAACTTGGCTGATACTTAGCGACCCCAATGTCGCAATAAAGGTAGATTTCTGAATCGTGAGTAATATTTTTTTTTGAAATTTTATAACAGAAGCTAAATACATTCGCTTTGAAATGTTGTTAACATGTAGACTCTATACATATCTCCGTATATCTTTTTAATTACTCAACCATGCTATAATTGCTTTTCTTCCAAATACAGTTTTTATGCATACTAATCATTAATATAAATGGCATGTTACTTTTCTAGGATGCTCTTATTAGTGAGTGGCAATGTGAAGTAGATGTCAAACATACATATTAAAAACCCTGGAAGCGATCTGCTACCGTTATGCAGTTTGATACCACCAAAAATCGTTTTCTTCCTGTGGGTGACGAGTTTGTGATTGAATATTTGGATATGGATAACACCAGTTTGTTGGCAGCACCGTTGAGTCATGAGTGTGTGTATTACCGGTACTCAATAAAATACTTTCCTGTATGATAATATCTTTTCCAATATCACAGTTTACACTTTATACCAACCAATAACATACCCCTTTACAATATTTACACAGCTGCTATTGCCATTTGGTTTCACAAAGAAGGGTTCTAATCATGGTACCAAGAAACGAGAATGGAATCAACACTTTCGCTAATCATAATACGAGAATAGGTTACTAAGAACCATGGAACAAAGTCTCCTTCGTGAGACCCTTCTCTAAGAGTTGCTTTCATCTAGCAGCTTGTTGTGAAGGAAAAAAGGCATTTATCTTCTTATCTTATAGTTCTCAATACCTAGGTAAGTAACTATACGGTATGCACTACTTGAGGTGCTCATACTCCATCTGTGTGATCCAAAGCATTATGCAACACATGGCACACAATCCGCAATGATTGTAAAGGTTTATATTTTGTTATAGAGAGTCCGTGAATGCATCTATCTTTTATGACAAGATCTTGTAATTTTCGATGCTACGAACTAAAAAACTATATGTGAAGCTGCTATTCTAAAATTTATATATATCAACGATTACTCTATGTGGGTAAATACTAAATTTCAGTGGGGCACAATTTACAATCATATCTATTATCAATCTAATCAACGAGAAATATTTGGAAATGTATCAAGATCACAAAAGAAGAAGATCTTATTCTATCCATGTCAGGGGGGGGGGGGGGGGCTACAAGTTGTCTGTAGAAATGATCTCCCTTCAAAGTCAGTTAGACGTCTGATAGCTGACTATTGACAAAAAGATAGGGTTTTAGAGGGGCATGTCGGAAGGGGGGCAGTTACATGGGGGGTGACAATCCATGGTCTATAAGTTGTTGCATTCAAGGCTTCACTTGTAAGCTTTTATCAGCATTCAAAAGGAAAGATAGACATAATTTGCTATACTATCGGACCATACCTAAGGTGCACACTGTCTAACATTCATTCGAAACTTAGCCTAAGTGATATTTGGTCCTTATTCGTAAAAAGTAGGGTGAAAAAGATAGAGCGCTTAATGATGAGAGTCAAATTCAGCTACTAACACATACATTTTGAAAGAATTCCAATTTTTTACTAATAAAAATTTATATTGCGTTGAGGACATTTGATGTGAATGGTAGCTATAGGTAATGGTGAGAGTTTTAATCGTACAAATAGAAATGACGTTTGTAAAGTCAACGTTTGCTATAAATCCAAATAAAACTCGCTAGACATCTAGCAAGTTTATGGTCGAGTATCATGCGTATACAAGTCTAGCGACACAAGTCCAAACATTTTCGTTGTGAGCGCGAGCCAGATTGGAGATATTGGTGTGATGCAAGGGGTTTTGGGGGGGGGGGGGGAGGAGGGGGTGGGGGGGGGGTCACAATCTGGGGGGAGGGGGGGGGGTGGGGATAGTGTGTGGGGTGGTTATGTATCATATACAGATGTGTATTTTTATGTTTATATGATCAGATATCTGTTAATGATTGTTTTTAAAAGATCTGTGGATGTTTTATACTATTATTTTTATACATGCAGAAATTTGTGAATGTTTATCTGCAATAATAGGGATGCTAGAAATCTGTGTTATACTTAAAAGCAAATTGCAACCCTAAAAATAATAGTTGTATCTATTTACAAATAGAATGAACTAATCACTATAGCCTGCTCTCTGTAAAATAATAAAAACCATGTATAATTTTGGATTCACTCTAACTTTTATATGTTTTTCATACTAATTAATTTTGAAATACTCCTTCATCCTACCACATTAATTTTTGGTCCAGATAGATAGTTGGGCTATTATTAAAGATACATGACTTCCCCTCCAAACCGTCTAACTAAGTATCTCTGAACCTCCCTGTCTAGGAAAAGTATAGGTTTTCCCAGTAACTCGAATGCCAAGTGATTGAAAGTGGATTTACCAATACTTTTAGCACCACATTGTTTGCAAAAATTGCATATGGGTATTCTCACCAATGCATTGTATGAAAGAGGCTGATATGGTTCAGTCCTCACCAATCAAGTATCATTGGTCAATATCAATAATGATAGCCGCAAAGAATGTGGTACTTTATGTTATGGTTTAATTTCTTCTATCCTGAACCATGCTCTCATGTTCCTTTGTCTAATAAGATATTCAGCATCTTACGTTCGTCTATTAAGCAAATGCTTCATAGTCTATTTGACACTTCTCTCCTGAAGCGTGGGAATCGTCCGAGGAAGGCTGATTCGGTGGCCTATAGACAAAGAGATGTAACCAATCTCCCTATTAGAGATCCCTGGTAATATTAAATTGAAAGACCGTCAAAAAATTCTAACGCGGCCTACTTAACGACATTTGTTATCGGCTTGGAATGCCTAAAATGGGGAAATGTCAGGACTGTTGCATATCTGTCATATAATTTCGCCTATGTTGCAATTCATTTTTAATAGAACCAAGGTTGTCATTCTAAAACAATCTCATATACCGATTTTTTCCCCAATCAAACTTGGAGCTTTTGCGGGCACTTTGTACGACATGTTATTAAACTATACATTTTTAATGCATGTGGTTATTTTCTTAGTTGAGGAACAATATATGATGAATTCATTACCATAGGGCAGCTGCCATGGTAAGTGCGTTTCCTTTTGAAATAATATAAAATCTCACATGAGCAATGTATGATTGATATTTCAGCGGTTTTTTGCGTTTTTTTAATCGTGTGAGTATAAATGGGTAAACATAAAGCCTGTTTTAAGAAATAAATGAAGATTGTATGGCTTATACATTATAAGATCGTTTTAAAGGATTTGGGTCACTTTCCGATGCAAGTTTGTGTTGTTCTTGGTTGGTTTGTGTCGAGTCAACTATCTAAGCTGCTATTATAGTTAGTTTTTAGGTGTAATTTAGTCATTTAGCCGTTATTTGAAGCTTATTGTGTTTAGCATATTTACAAGAAAATTTTATTTATTCTAAGACAACAGAGTATTAAAGGAGTGTTTACAAGTTTTCACAATAACACTAGACAACAAGAATGATTTTTAGTTTTGAAGAGAATGGAATAGAACTAATTTAATATTGAAGCCAAGTATTATATCGTTGGACTAATTGGTACTATTTGTGTAAAAAGAAAATTTATTACCTATATGAAATAAACAACCAATTTAATTTTAATTTGTTTCTTTTCATACTTTTTTTATGTTCTTTTTACATATAACACATTGAATCACTTCTTTATTTTCTTTTTTCACAATTGTTTTTTTTCTACGAGTGAATCAAGTCTATAATGAAAACACATACAACAACAAGACCTTAACCAAAAATCAAGACAAAAAACACTCTCATTTTTCCTCCTTGGCAACCCACGACGCAACACACCCTTATCATATCCATACCAAATTTTTCATACAACCCATACAAGTATTTACATCTCCACACATCATTCCTAAGATATACTAAGGTGTTTGCAAGCCTTGATTAACCATTTGCAAGTATTGAAGCAAAGAAAGTAAGATTAGGGTTTATAACCTAATCTAGGGTTTTCACTTTTGCAAGCTTTGGTTTTAAGTCTAAACAAGGGTTTAGCACTTATTTCTCATCATCATCATTCATCTCTAAGGTTATCTAAAGCCCTAAACTTTTTATTTCCATGATTATATGTGTAAATGATGTCTATGTAGTAAAATCACCATTAGGACTTTTTTTTAACATGTAAAATGTATTTTTACTTGTGGTTATGAATTTGTACACTTATACACATGTTATATGGATATAAATATGGATCATGAACTTTATTATATGTATGACATAGTAAATAATAAGTATTGGATAACTTGTGGTATTTATTAAGTTGAAAAGTATAGAAAACAAGTTATAAAAATGAGTACACCTAAAGATTTCAAAAGGGGCTGTTGGATTTCGTGTTCTAGACAGTAGGATTAACACCTTAAAAAGATAGTACACCTCATGACGATTCCAAAATGATAAGAAACTCGAAAAACCGATTTATAACAAAAAAGATACGACGATTTCAAGTTTACGTTAAATATATACTTTTATAAAACTATTTTTATAAAATTACTATTCACCCCAGAAACTATATTTTTAAAAACATCATAATATGATTAAACTTTTAAATAACGAGAACGTACCGAAAAGAAATTCGCTTAAAAAACCGGAGTTAAAACGAATAGTTACGACATTTAGAGATTTACCGATAACTAAATCTATAAAAATAAATATATAACTGTTATGAACAGTAAAATCACTATTCATCAGAAAAACTAAAATTTTGAAAATGTTATATTTTGATAACTCGTCTTAATACGAAGGCGTGGACGTAAGAAACGAAAGAAACGGACTAAAAACGAGAAAGTTACGCCAGATTTACTAAAGTATACTTATAAACGTTTTCACTTTATAAATATGATTTTACTAAAAAACGATAGATGGTGATGTAGACTTATATAGAATTATATAGTGGTATTAGTGAATAAAAGCACTAATATTACAGGGAGTTCATAATGAGGCCTCATATTCGGGTGGCGTATCGACGAGTTGTTGGATTTACGATTTAAAGTGTCCTAGCTCCTCATACGTCACTACATGACCTCTTAATTATGATAGCCCGAACGATAGTATGATGAGCTATACGACCTATAAATAATCAAAGTGTTTAGTACTTATACGACCTATATTGGATTAGGTTGCCTTCGGATTGCCTGATCAACTATGTATAATTCAGGAAGGACCATGCCCATGCTGAGAGTAGTCACCTTAAAACTTCTTGTCAAGAAACAATTTTCTATTTTTGGGTGCGTATTCATGAAACACGTTTACTTTAGGAAATCGAATTAGTAACCATAACAACTAAGCAGACCTTTACTCCACCTTACTATAAAGTCGACGTCATCTTATACCAAATCCTAAGCCACGAAGCCGAGACACATCACTAGCCGCCCTAGGACAATTCGCTATCAAACTTGCTCACCAAAAAGAGTTACGCCGATGTGAGGCGTAAGCCTTTAAAATTTTAAGCTGGCAACCGAGTTATGCTTAAGGTTTCGCCTTGGAAAGGAGTAGTACACTTTGGCAAACGGGGGAAGCTAAACCCCAGATAGGTTGGAACCATTGCTTACAGGCTTGAGCTGCCTTAAGAGTTGAGCAGGGTTCATCATACGTTTCATGTATCCAACTTGAAGAAGTGCCATGTCGATGAACCATTAGTCGTTTCATTGGATGGACTCCATATTGATGACAAGCTTTATTTTATCGAGGGAAACATAGAAATCATAAGTTAAAAGGTTGAAGCCAAGCTGTATCCCAAATTGTCAAGGTTCGTTGGAACTCTCGGCAAGGAGCTGAGTATACCTGGGAACATGAAGACCAATTCCGGAAGAAATATCCGCATCTTTTATCTGGACCCGTACCGTCGTCAAGTGTCATGACTTGAGCCTTGAGGACAAGGCTCATTTAACGAGGAAGGACTGTAACAATTCGTATTTTAGATCAATGAACGACGTCATATAATTCACTAATTTTTTTTCTAGTACGCGTTTACTTTTAATTCTTATTACATAGTTAAATCGTGTAAGCTAAAAATCAATATTTAACGTAAACGGACACCAAACAAATTAAAGTTTTCATCAAGCAAATGTTATATTATTTTACGAAATTAATAATTAAGTCTTTATATTTATTTTTATCGGTTACATAAAGTGTTTACGTTTCGCGATAAATTACGTTTAGGCATTTCTGGAACCACAAAATATTTTTACGCTTCAACAAATACCCACAATTGTACCCAATACCCAAAGTTTTATTAAACCTTACCCAAGTTAATATTACTTTACACTTGTTACATTAGAAAAATAAACCAATACATGAATGTCTCATTTAGGGAAACCAACAAACCTTTTGTCTCCCAAGTTTGACAAAGACCAAGACCATGGACTTCCTTAAGACCCTCCTTATGTCTATTTGACTAGTCAAGGAAGTATAAAAGGCCTTAGCTAGAGATATAACACACACACTCTTTATTTTCTTAGGTGAAACTTCACTTTCTCTCTTCCTTTTTGCTTCAATACCCACAGCTCAAAAAGAACACCATAAAACCTTCTATACAATTTTTATTTCTCAATATTCTAAAGTGTTTACACATCATGCTTTGATAAACCTAAGTTGTTTTGAAGGGTTGGTTAAGTAATTGCAAGGTTTAATCAAGTTATTGCAAGATTAGGGTTTCTTGAAACCTAGGATTATCTTGGTGTTGCAAGCTTTGGTTTTTCATCTAAACAAGGGTTTAGATTTTGTTGGTTATCATCATACATCTCATTAAGGTAACCTAAAAACCTTTAAGTATTTTTCCTTTTATCATATTATGAGTTTATATGTTCTATTTAGAAATATCACCATTAAGATACTTTTAAACATATAAAACATATTTTTACTTATGATTATGCTTTTGTACACTTTTTCATATGATATTAGGTTGGTAATATCATGATATAAAGGAATTATAAGTATTGTACCATGTTGTTATATGTATAAAAAGTGTATATGCAAAATTAGGGTTTCTAAAGTTTACTTAACAAGTTATATAAATAATTTTTTTAAATAACTATTGATTTCAATGGGTAATGTTTTGGTTCGACTTTTGGACACAGCCCAACTTGTTTTACAAAAAGATAGTACGCCTTCATGTCGATTCCAAAATGTATGAAACTTGAAAATAACCGGATTTATAACGAAAAAAAAGATACGACAGATTTCAAGTATTACGTTAATACCGGGTTTGTTTAAAATAAGTTTATAAAAGTTATGTTCATCAGGGACTTCTATTTTTGAAAACGTCATTATATTGATAGAACTTTTTAAAAAAAAAGACGTCTCGAAAGAATCCGCTAAAAATGGGCTATATCGAATAAAATACGACGTTTACGAGTTTACAGCGATAAACAAAAACTATATAAAATAAATATATGTCTGTTAAGAACAGGTAAAAAACACTATTTATCAGAAAACTCAAATTTTGAAAATGTTTATTTTGAATAACTCGTTCTTAATACGAAGCGTGGAAGTAAGAAACAGCGCGAACATGGATTAGACGAGGAAGTTACGCATTTTACTCAACTATATTATTATAGTTTTTACTTTATATATGTTTTTCACTAAAAAGGATTTGACGGTGATGTAGCTATATAGAATCATATGTGATATTAGTTTAATCAAAGTACTATATACCTAGGGAGTCCATAACTGTGGCTCTATTCGGGGTTGGCGTATCGACCGAGTTATGGGATTTACGATTTAAAGTGTCCTAGTCTCATAAGTCATTCATGACCCCCATCTTAATGATGATAGCTACGACGATAGTATGATGAGCGTTACGGGACCTATAAATAATCAAGAGTTTAGTACTTATACGACAATATTGGTTTAGGTTGCATTCGTTTCGTATAAGCGTACGCATTTTCGATTGTGAATATTGTTGATTTCCATTTCACTCAAGGTGTGTTTCGTTGCCCCTTTTTCTACTAATTGCTTTATTAAATAAGGGGGAGATTTACATGCTTGATTTCTTTGGACACACGTGTTTTCAAAACGGTATGTTATTTCTGATTACATTATTGCTAAGTTACGTATTGCCATTTAAGTCCCTTATATCATGAACCGTTAAAATACCTGCTGGTTATAAAGCTAGTTTATAGATAGGATCTATCGGGACTCGGACCTCCACGTCTCGGGCTGTTGGTTTCTAGTTGACCATTGACGATGTAACATTTTGAAGAAAAATTCGTAGGATGTTTGGCAACATCTGTATTGAGAAAATTCGTTGGTATGTTTTTGTAAACATCGGTAATCCGGTGTTGGGGCAACAAACCTCGGAGTTACTGGTTTGTACGGTTTATTACGTTAAGGTTCGGTGTCATGAGCTTAGGGAATAATACATGTTTTTGATATTGAAATGTGTTTCAAAGTCTACTATTACTTCGTCTTGTGAGTCCACGCTATTTTCTGATAAAACCTATGAATTCATCACAACAATTTTGTTGACGTTTTAGGCCAGTTTTAATCTTCAGGTGCTGTTGCATAAGCTTGGATGGGAGCCGTGACAGATCTCTATTAGAGGGATTCTGATTTTCTTAAATTACAAATGAAAATTTGTTTTTCTTATAAAATTATTAATGCCTTTGTTATCAAAACTATGGGACCTAACGTGAAAACTCTGATCTTTTGTAATGACATTGAATGAATCTTATTTTTAACGTCCATTTAAGGTCGTTTTCTATATCTTGATTTTTGTACTTTGACGTAGCACCCCATTGTTTACCTTTCCGATGCGACCTGATTTCTGGGGGTTACAGATGTACCAGAGACAAGGTTATAGGGAACTGGGTCATTTTCAAAACCTAGTCTATAACCAAAATTTTTAAAGATTTTCTTTCTTTCATTTTTAAATTACAGAATCCTTCATCGCTATCCGATATCCACGCGCGCGTATTCCCTGATTCCTTACTTACTTTTCTGATTATCATTATTGCATTATACTATAATCTCTTATATATATGATACTTGTTTAATTTCAATCTCTTAGTCTATCTTTTGAATCTATTCAGTATCTATTCTATCGATCAATTATATAAATATTGAACCATCCTGATTAAAAACTATGTTATATATATATCACTTTTCTATTTCCTTTTCTCTCTTATTATCACGTGCCATGGACTTTGCTACATTATAAATTCTTAACGAATTGTGTACTGCGTGGCTAGAATCTGCCGCTAGGATGATTTAAGAACGAAATATGTTTAAGAGGATAGTGGAAAAGCGTGTGGCCAAAGCTATTGAAGAATATGAAAAGACAAGAGCTGACTCAAACAATATTGGTGGATCTGGATCAGCAAATACTGGAGGAACTGTTGCACCAGATGTGCAAGGGATGTTAAAAAAAATATTTAAATGGCTGGGGGGACCGGGAGGGGGGGGGGGGGGAGCGGGGTCGGTCGGATGTCGTTTAAGGAAATTTTTGAACGAAAGCCTCCTCTTTCAGCGGGATCTGAAGTGTAGTCGGACTGAAACGCTGGTTTGAAAAGATGGAGCAAGTGTTTGAGATTTGTAAGTGTGCTGAAGATGACAAGGTAAAGTTTGTTGTGTGCACGTTCGAGAGTCGTGCTCTGACCTGGTGGAACGGAAATGTTCAAACTTTAGGACTTGCTAATGCTAATCAGATCCCCTGGAGCAACGTAAAAGCTATGGATGTATATCTGTCAATACTGCCCAACAAATGAAATCCAAAGGATGAGCAAGAGCTTTGGGCTTTTGACTTGAAAAAAGGAGATGACATCGAGGCATACAATAATCGCTTCCACGATTGGTTTTGATGTGTACCTGTGTTGGTGTCAAAATTGAAAGAAAACGATTGAAGTCCATTTCGAGGATTTCCTGAGGGAATCAAAGGAAATGTTACTTCTTCAAAGCCTGCGACTTTGCATGATGCATTCACAAAGGCTACGAGAAACTGTTTGGTAAAAGGGGTTCAGGCTAAGGCATTAAGGATCGGTGATAGCAATAAAAGGAAGTGGGAAGACCAGCAAGGGAACAACCATCACCAGCAGAAACCAAAGACAAAAAGCTGCTAAGGTTTATGTCGGAAAGCCTAGCTAAAGGTAGACGGCTACGCTGGGAACTTACCATGGTGCAATAGGTGAATGGCACATCATCAGCCAGGTCAGTGTCCTCCTAGTGTTGGTAAATGTCACTAAGCTTGGTCACCAGGAAAGGGAGTGTCGAACTAGGATTCCTGTAGCAAGAGACAATTCGCTATAGAATGTGACATACTTTGGTTGTGGGAATCATGGGCACTACAAGAGTGATTGCTCGGGAGTTTAAAGAAAATCCAAAACTAGGAAACCCAGTTAAAGGTTTGAAGCACGTGGAAAAGGAATGCATGCCTTTGTAGGAGGAGAAACCAATCAAAACCTTGAAATCTGGAGGATGATATCAATTCTTAGTCTTTATCCCTTTAGTATTTTTGCTTTAAATTTGATTTGTACTTTCGCTTCAATTTATGTTGTACTGAATGATTTTAAGTATCTATTAAATTAACATATTATGAAAATGTCAATTCTACTTTAACTCTCTATAAATTTTTATACAATCACTCCCGATTATTGGAAATTATAACACAATTTTGAACGAAAATGAGCATCGATCATTAGCCCTCATATACATTGTTGATCAACTAGTTTTAAATTCAGGAAAGGACACTGCATATGCTGAGGGAGTAGTCATCCTTAAAATTCTTGTCCAAGAAGCAATTTTCTATTTTTGGGTGCGTATTCATGAAACACGTTTACTTTGGAAATCGTATTAGTACCATAACATACTAAGCAGACTTTACTCCACCTTACAATATAAAGTCGAGTATCTGATACCAAATCCTAAGCCTCGAATCCGAGACACATCACTAGCCGCCATAGGAAATTCGCTATAAAATTGATCACCAAAAAGAGTTAGTCAATGTGAGGCGTAAAGCCTTTGTTATAAATTTCAAGTTGGAGAATGAGTTATGTTTAATGGCTTCACCTGGAAAGGAGTAGTAGGCTCTTGGTCAAATGGGGAAGCTGAACCCCAGAAGGTTGCTGATAACCATTGCTTATAGGCTTGAGCTGCCTCAAGAGTCGAGCAGGGTTCATCATACGTTTCACGTATCTAACCTAAAGAAGTGTTATCCGACGAACCGTTGGCAATTCCGTTGGAGGAAATACACTTTGACGATAAAACTTAACTTCATTGTAACTCTCGGCAAGGAGCTGAGTATACCTGGGAACATGAAGACCAATTCCGGAAGAAATATCCGCTTCTTTTCTCCTTGAACCCGTACTTCATTCTAGTGTAGAAACTTAAGCACTGATGGACAGGTCATTTAACGGAAAGGAAATGTAACTATTCGTATTTTTTAATCAAAGAACGTACGACATTTAATTCACTATTTATTTTTTTTTCTCGTACGCGTTTGCTTTTAATTTTAATTAATTACGTTAAATCACGTAAACTAAGAATCACCAATCAACGTAAACGGGCACCAAACGAATTAAAGTTTTCGTCAATAAAGCAATATATTATTTTACTAAATAATAATTTTACTTGTTATGTTTATTTTATTTTTTATGGTTAAGTAAATTGTTATGTTTCGAGAGAATTAAGTTTAGGCATTTACGGAACACAAAAAATATTTATTCGCTTCAACAAATACCCATTTTATACCAATAATCAAAAATCACAAAAATATATCATTCGATATGATGTATAACCGGATTTATAGAGATGGGGATACAAAAAATATCTAGTTTAAAAAACACCACTCCTTTTTTTCATGAGATTATGTCTCATTTAGGGAACCAAACAACCCTTAGTCTCCAAGTTTTGACCAAGGACAAAGACCTAGGATTACTAAGACCCTCATTATGTCTATTGACTAGTAAAGGAAGTTAAAAATGCCTTAGTGAAGATATAACACACACTCTTTCATTTTCTAACGGTGAACTTAACTTTCCTCTTCCTTTTTGCTTCAATACCCACGGCTCACCAAGAACAACCTAAAACCATCCATACAATTTTTTATTTTCAATATGTTCATAAGTGTTTAAACATTCATTCCTATGGATACCTAAGATGTTTTGAAGGGTTGGTTAAGCAATTGCAAGGTTAATAAGCTATTGCATGATATAGGTTTCTTGAAACCTAGGATTTTATTGTTGTGCAAGCTTTGGTTTTTCATCTAAACAAGGGTTTAGAATTTGTTGGTTATTCATCATACATCTAATTAAGGTTACCTAAACCCTTTAGGTTCTTTACTATTATAATATTTCGAGTTTATATGTTCTATTTAGAAATATCACCATTAGGATGCTTTTAAACATGTAAAACATATTTTGGATTGTGTGAGCATGCTTTAGTACAACTTTTTTATATGATATTAGGTTGATAATATCATGATATAATGAGGTTATAAGTATTGTACCATGTTGTTATATGTATAAAAAGTGTATATACAAAATTAGGGTTTCTAAAGTTTACTTAACAAGTTATATAAATAAGTATATCTATTGATTTCAACGGGACTGTTTTGGTTCGACTTTTGACACAGCCCCAACATGTTTTAAAAAGATAGTACGCCTATTTTGAAAATGTTATATTTTGATAACTCGTCTTAATACGAAGGCGTGGACATAAGAAACGAAAGAAACGGACTTAAAACGAGAAAGTTACGCCAGTTTTACTAAAGTATACTTATAAACGTTTTTACTTTATAAATATGATTTCACTAAAACGATTAGATGGTGATGTAGCTATATAGAATTATATGTGGTATTAGTTAATCAAAGTACTATATTACTAGGGAGTTTCATAATGAGGCCTCTTCGGGGTGGCGTATTGACGAGTTGTTGGATTTACGATTTAAAGTGTCCTAGCTCCTCATACGTCACTACATGACCTCTTAATTATGATAGCCCGAACGATAGTATGATGAGCTATACGACCTATAAATAATCAAAGTGTTTAGTACTTATACGACCTATATTGGATTAGGTTGCCTTCGGATTCCTTCGCGACGTATTTTTCTATTGTAAATACTTGTTGATTACCATTCACTCGAGGTGAGTTCGTAGCCCCTTTTTCTACTACTTGCTTTATTAAATACGGGGGAGATTACATGCTTAATTTCTTTGGACACAAGTGTTTTCAAAACTGTATGTTATTTCTTGATTACATTATTGCCTAAGTTACTGTATTGCCATTTAAGTCCCCTTTTATCATGAACCGTTAAATACCTGCTGGGTATATGCTAGTGTTATAGATAGATCTATCGGGACTGACCATCCCCGTCTAGGTTGTGGTTTCTAGTTGACCATTGACGCATTTAACATTTGAAGAAAATTCGTAGGATGTTTGGCAACATCTGTATTGAGAAAATTCGTAAGATGTTTTTGTAACATCTATATCCGTGTTGGGGCACAAACCTCGAGTACTGGTTTGATTACAGTTTATTACGTTAAGGTCCGGTGTCATGAGCTTAGGTCAATAATACAAAGTGTTGGACTATTGAATGTGTTTCATAGTCTACTATTACTTAAATCTTGTGGTCCACGCTATTTCCTGATAAACCTATGAATTCACTCAACAATTTTGTTGACGTTTTAGCTTGTTTTAATCTCAGGTGCTGAGGTATAAGCTTGGATGGGAGCCGTGACGGATATCTATTTGAGGGATTCTGATTTTCTTAAATTCAATGAAACTTTTGTCTTATAAAATCTTAATGTCATTTTGAAAACTATGGGACCTAATGTATAAACTCTGATTTATTGCTATGGCATCGAATGAAAACTTATCTTAAACGTCCTTTTGAGGTCGTTTCCTATATCTTGATTGTTGTGCTATGAAGTCGCACCCCATTGTTACCTTTCCGCTGCGACCCGATTTTGGGGGTGTTACAAAAACAAAGTTCAGTAATATTTTGGAAAATATTGAATTTTTCAAAAAGAAGCAATTGGATATTTCTGAACTTAACAAGGAATCAGGGGAAAATATTTGTGATAATGCAAAATGTAAGTTTCAAACAAAGTTTGTCGAGCTTGAAAAGATTTTAATTCAACAATCAAAATATTTTAATGATGTCAAGCTTGAATTGTCGAAAAGAACTGTCAAATTTGAAGTGTATTTTAAAAAACTTGAAAATACGAAAGGGGTTCTTAAACGACAATTGGCTCGTAAGGATGATGATTCTAAAGCTGAAAATGATCAATTTTTGAAAGAAATTAATCATTTGAGGAGTCAACTTGAAAATCTGAAAGGGAAGTGTGTGGAAACAAAGTTTGATAATTCTTTAATTTTGAGAAAACCGCCGTTACTTAATAATGAAAGAGATAAGCTTTTAAAACAAATTACGTTTTTGAAATCAAAATTGGTATCATAAGATATTCGTTCTTGTCAAAAAGAATATCATGAATTGAGAACTTCGTATAATGCTTTAAAAGTGAAGTTTGATTCTCTTAATCGGGAAAATGGAACATTAATGTTTTAAAATCTTCAAAACCTAAAGAAAGTGTTTCAGAAAAGGTTCACACGGGTGATTCCTCAAAACCGTTTTCAAGACGGGTTTCTCAGTTTACAAACTATTCTTTTCAAAAAGATAGGAAGTTTTCTAAAAAATCTCAAAGTTTTGAAACATTTTTTCTTCATAAGGGTTTTAAGACAAGAGTTTCAAATGTAAAGAATTAATTTTTTAAAACATCACACTCTCGTTTTACACCGGTAAAACAAGTCTGGAGACCAAAGCAAAGTCATTCAAAATCTTTCAAATATTCCAAATCAGAAATGCTTTCGATGCAAAATAAGAATGACTCTGCTTCAACCATAAACAAGAAAGGAAGATTTTCAAATGATGCAAAAACAAATTTTCGGAATGTTTCATCAAATGACACTAACAAATAGAAATCTTTTTTGTCCACAAGATTTAAAACTCCATATGAAACACCGAGTTTCAAAAATCAATGGAAAATCAAAAGGAATCTTAAATCTCCATTGATTCCACGAGAGCTATTTTCAAAAGAAACACCGGTTTCAAGCCCTCGTTGGAACTCAACATCTTTACATCAAATTGACACAACTTTAAAATAGTTTTCAAAACTTGGCAAACCCGTTAGCACCGTGCTTAAATGGGTTCCAAAGGTTGTTGTCTAAATTCGATGTCAATGGTTTGTAATCAAATGTCAGATTGCAACCCGGTCTTCAAATAAAAGGGAAGTGTACGTTTCACGCTTTACCTTAAAAATAAGAGAAATCTTCTTGTTTTGAGCAAAAATTATTCAACTTTTTCAAAAAGATTTTAAAAAGTGTTTCAAAAGTTTGCTCACCAAAATGGCTTGTTATTAATATTTAGATAACAACCCGGTTTTCAAATAAAAGAAAAGTGTACGTTTCAGTGCGCTTTATCTTCAAAATAAGAGAAATCTTCTTTGTCCCGAGCAATTTTTTAGTAAAAATTATTTCCAAAAGTGTGCTCGGGACATTCGACTTCTAAGTAAATGTCAGCTTAGAACTCGTTCTTCAAATAAAAGAAAGTGTACATTTTTGTACATTTATCCTCACAACGGGAAGTTTACAACTTCTTGGACTTGAGCTATTTCATTTAAGATATTCAAAATCTTGAGCTCAAGTAAAATGATATACAAAAGTTTGAACACAATTTTTCAAGAGTTATTCAAAAAGATTTTTCAAAATCTTTCAACTTGTGTGTTCATCACTCCCTTCGTTCACTCATTTGAAATATTTTTGAAGGGGAGTATAAAGGAAAATATTTAGAACAAATGAATAATAATCGATTTAAAAGTAGTTGTTGTCAAGTTTGTTTATATCGATAAGCGTGCAAATGGTGAAGATTGTGTCCGGTTACGACCGTTTCCTGAATTTAACAGGATGAGAAGTGAGCAATCTACTGACCATACGTTTTAGATATTGACATACTTTGACACAACTAGTTTTTCAAATTTGTTTAAAATATTCAGAAATGTTCTAAATCATAATCATGCTATATCCGTTTTCTCCCATGTGTTTTCAAATTCTCATATAGCTATTTTAATCCATTGATATCAAAAATATCATTTGGTATGCTATTTTTGAGGGGGAGAAAATTAGATAAAATGTATCAAGAAAGAATAAATGCTTTAAGTGTGTGTAATATCAAAGTGATCTAAAAGAACTCAAAGTGCAATCCACTTTTTCCCCCATTGCAAAATAATTTTTGCGGAATATCAATGCCACATGTGAGGGTGCGATATTTCTCAAAAAGTAAAACTTTCAAAAGTGGTTTTAATATTATGATTATTATATCAACACTTTTTATTGATTTTCAAATGTTTTTATGGGTTTCGTATCATAAATACCCATCACCCAACTACCTCACAATGATCAAAGAAGATTATAAGGTGGTAAGGTTAGGTATATCCTATGATCCCACCAAACCGGAGGGATCTATCCAGGGACATCCAATAGATAGAATAGATTGTTCCTTTAGGCATATGGAAGTAAGAAAGTGAATGGGAAATAATGTTACTACTGGCATGAGTATCATCGGTAACAATACAACAAGATGATATAGAATGACGTCTTGGTGGACATTGAAGGGGTTGAAGAATGAAAAAGAAATATATGGATAAAAGGTGAAAAGAAAGAAGCCCCCCATAAACTTTAGGCAGAAACCAGGTCAATACATAATCTATCGAATATCACAAAGATGCTATTTGGTATTTAAGAAAGACGTCATGGACCTAGTGATGCAATGCATAACCCATCCAAGTCACTCAAGATTCTCTCAAAAGAATCTTGTTTCATTGTCACGGAGATTAAATGCATAATCTATTGACATCTCACTCCGAGATTGTTGATATTGAAAAGGTGGCAGTCTGCTCCAGCCCCCGATCACAAAAACCAAAACGCACTTATAAATGAGATCAAATCACAAATCTCACATAGGACACAAAAGTACATTTGTATTAAACATCAAAGATACAAAAAGGTACAAGAGTCGCTTATATGTCTGTGTGACATTGCATGTCTTTGTGACATTGCGCGGAACATTCAATAGTGATACTTAAGTAAAGTATTCACGATGATGAATGGAAATCCTACCAGTGCTAACATCAAGTCAACGCTGAATGTAGGTCACTAATTTGAAAATGATTGTTTAATGATTCAATTAGTTTTAACTAGTAATCTAAGTGATCTAGTAGTTATCGTGTTTTTCCAGAATTTGTTTTCAGAAAACACAAACAACATTTTCTTGATTTATTCAAGTGAAGTGTTGGATTTCCAAGGTTACTTATGATGTCACAATATTGATAAGAGGAGATTGTTGGAATTGAAGTTAGTAGTTGACTCTCATGCTTAGACCGCACTTCACACATGACTTCACTATCGAATATTCAGACGTAACAAGATTATGATTATGTTTGATGGTCATCCAATATAATCAGGGGGAAAAGAAGTGTTATAGCTGAATATTTCGATATAACGCAATAATTAGGGGGAAGAAATGTATACATCCGGGACTTAATTAACTTGGAGATTATAGTTTCTTTCTTTTATGAGTTGTTTGTGTGAAGTATGTGCTTTTGAATGGTTGTATGTTTGGGGGGAAGCAGTTGAACTACTTGTAGACATATGATACGAACTGGGGGGAAGTCAACTAAGAAGATACAGTTATGTACAACAACATCAACAACATTTCTACCATTAAGAAGCAAGTACACAGTCATGATTCATACCTTCATTTCTCATACACAAAGTTCAAATATACACTTCTGCAACTCTGATAAATCAAGGAACTTCCTCAAATCATCAAGTTGTTGATCAAGGCAAAAGTTCTACATGAGGAAGATTGTAAGCTATCAAGAAAGTATGAGTATGTTGGTCAAAAGCTTTAAAAGACAAATCAAGATGGATTCACGATAAAGAATGATGATATGAAAAGATCTCAAAGGCAAAGGAAAAAAGGATAATGGAAAGATCAAGATCAAGATTACTAGAGCATGATTGGAACAAGACCACTATTACACAACAAGACTCAAGACAAACAAGCATTAAAGTTCAAAGTTCAAAGTCACAAGAGAGGTCTCAATGATCATTCTTTAGGGGGAGATTGTTACAAATAAGAAAATGATGATCATTAATGCAACCAAAGAGAGATCTCAATGATCGTCCCTTAGGGGAAGATTGTTAGGATTGATAAAAGTGACGATCTTATTGAGATAAAAGTCTTGTAATAATTAAAGAAATAATATTGTGTAATGGGTTAGGTGGATGGCTCGTGACTAAAATAAAGTCACGAGACCCGTTAAATAGTAAAAGTCTAAAAGACAAGAGCTCCATGCTCATTCTTGTAATTGGGTATAAATACCCCTCCACCACCTCATTTGTGAAGTATGTCTTCCAAGTTTCTTAATCTCATTCTAATCATTTTTTCTAATCCTCCTCCTCCTTCTTTCTCTCTCTACTTTCTCTTTCTAGACTAAACACTATATTGCTTATTGATCCTAATTTCAAGACCTAACATTATATAATTCAAATTTATATATAATTTTTTTTAGTTTACGAGTGTAAATTAGCATTTTTTTGTTATTGACTAAGTCAACAAAAACCACAAGATAACTATGTTCTTATGCATCACCAATATAGTTGCAGAGTTTCATTTATATAGAAAAACAGTGACTTTTGTATGGTGTCATAAGTCATATAACAACATGATTAGATCAAAACTAGCCTGTGTTTTTTTTTTCTTTTTGGGCGAAAACGCCACACGAAAACGTCACACCCACAATAGAAATGGTGTTTTCGTGCTTGGCGCCGATATAGCCAGCTCAAATGGTCCAGGAAAACACAGCACGAAAACGCGAGACACTGTACCGTGTCTCGCGTTTTCGTGCTATATATATATTATTTTTTTTAAACATAGCCGTTGTATTTTTTTTAAGTTTATGTATTTTTTTTATTTAAGTTTATGAATATTTTTTTTAATTAATGAAATTTGTATTTTAATTTTATAAGTTTTTTTATATAAATGAATAAATAAAAAGTGGGAAACAGCAGGTTCTTATAACATCAAAAATTGTAATGTTAATTAGGGAGGATGTTTTTGGTGTTATGAGAAAAAGTTGTGATATATCATTACTTTTTACACGGTTTGAGCACGACGACAGTGTACCTTGTGCTCTAAGAAGTTCACTAAAATATAGCTGTGTTTTAAAAATAAGAACAGTCGGCCCCTACTAATACTACCAATTCAATATTGTGTCGTTTAGATAAGAAAAATTGTTACATCTGAACTCAAGAGTCAAGAGGATGACTTGTGGAAAAATTTACAATACACCGCAAACCCTGATTCCATCCCTAAGTTGAAATGCAGTCTACAATTTGATTTGACCAATTTCATTGATTTGACCAATTTCAAATGAAAATCTTTGATCTGAATTCCTTCTTCCCTTTTGTT